>CM076583.1:48087569-48392499 GCA_034641835.2 Pinus albicaulis
ATAGGTTGGTGCCTACAGAAAACAGTGGTGAGAGGGAGTTGGAGCTTGCCTTTGCATCACAACAATAATAAGATGTGGTTTTCTCCCTTTATGGGTTTCCACTTACATCTGCTGTCCCTATGTGTGTTTCTTATGTGTTGATGTGATTCTTTCAATCTTCTTAATTGTTTTATGCTCTCAACATAAGTGTGGTGTCACATTAATTTACTATTGGCTACAACATTTTAATACTGTTCACAAATTAAGCTATAAATAAATTTGGTGAAAATATTCAAGATCTTATGTATGTATTAAACTGATTCACCCCCCCTCTCATTTTAATTAAATATCCAACATCTCGATCCCACAGTGCCTCACACACCTCAACAGGAACCCTCTCCTATCATGACAGTATCGGGAAAAGGGGGCAAAGCTCCACCCAAAGCAACTAAGGACACAGTTTCCTCGACAAACCCTGCCCCTTCTCGGCCACGAAAGTGCACTATCCAGTGTGCCTTGTGTAATGTTGTCGGTCACGCCACCCATACATGTCCTAAGTTGCCACATCTCTAGACCATGGTCAACGAAAAGTTTCTGAAATCTCATATCCCTGAGGTCTATGTCACTATACCTGATTCAATCCTAAAACTCAAAAAATTGCACACCAATCACCCTTGTGCTTTGTGTGATTTCCATGGCCATTATACCCACCTCTGTCCCCGCCTTGATGAGTATCGTTCATCTTTAGATGCATACCGCCAATTCAAGGCCAAGCATGACTAGATACCTTCTCACTTGTTTTCGAATTCTCCTTCAGTAGGACCAGCAGACCTGTCTACTCTAATTAACATTCCCCCTCCCGATATTGAAATGACAGAGTCTTAAGCCATCATTTGTTACCTCTCATCATCCTTGAGATCCTCGGGGGAAATCCCCTTGGTGCCTCTCCCCGATGATTCACCTGACCTCCTTCCTGTGATCACCTTGGGCTCAACATCAGTAGACCCCCATCTGCTTCCTCTTTTGTCACCCCCCATGACGTTGCACATGTGAGCCTTTCTCCCCATAATGATGAGTCTGGTATTTCTACCTCATCAGGTGATCCTCCTCCCTCCACTCTTCCCATATTCCAGTCAGATGAAGACATTATGGAAGCCATGACCGATCCTGATTTTCCGTGGGATGATATGCACCATCGTGCGTCTTTCCTTCAACAACAATCCCATGACCAATATGTTGTGGAATCTAAAGACTTCATTCCCGATAAAGTCAATTGGTTTAAAAATCCCATCCTTGCACCTAATTCTTTCGAAGAAGGAAACATGGCCAATATCTCTCCTACCATTAAAATTGACATTTCTGTCAAACCAGGAATCGAAGAACATATCACCTTGGGTGCCCAATGCACCTTGGAAGAAATTAAAGCTTACACCAAGCTCTTCAAATAATTCCATGATATTTTCGCCTAGTCCTACTCAGAAATTCCTGAACTCGATCCAGCCATCGTCAAACACCATATCGACACGTGGCCCGATGCCAATCCAGTTCGTCAAAAATTGAGACCCATTAATCCTTTGAGACACGACTATATCAAAGCCGAAATCAATAAGCTCAAGCAGGCTGGTTTAATTTATCCCATCGAATACACCACTTGGGTGTCAAACCCAGTTCTCTTCCTCAAAAAACAAGGCACCATCCATGTCTGCACTGAATTTCGTGACTTGAATAAAGCTTCTCCCAAAGACAACTTCCCCACACCATTTATTGACCAAATCATTGATGAGTGTGTAGGTCATGAGGTTCTTTCCTTTATGGATGGATTCTCCGTATACAACCAAATCGTTATACGTCATGCTAATCAACTTAAAACCGCATTCATTAGTCCGTGGGGAAATTTTGCATATCGAGTCATGCAGTTCGGCCTTAAAAACATCGACGCCACTTTTCAACGGGCCATGTCTTACTGCTTCCATGACTTACCTCATATTATCCTTGCCTATTTAGATGACCTCACTGTGCGGTCTAAACATCGAGCGCAACACCTCCACGATCTACGTACCAACTTCCTCCGATGTCGCAAGTATAATATCCGCCTTAACCCGTTGAAATGTGTCTTCTGCTTTCCCACCGGCCGTATTCTAGGCTTCATCGTGTCTAAAGATGGTATAACTCTTGACCCTTTGAAATTTCAAGCCATTCTTGAACTTCCTATTCCCCATACTTTACATCAGCTGCAGAGTCTCCAAGGCCAAGCTAATTTTATTCGCCGGTTCGTTCCTGACTATGCCACCACCGCACATGGGTTCCTTAGACTTCTTCAATCTAACATACCATTTGTATGGAATACCTATACTCATGAGTCTTTTGATGCCCTCAAGCATGCTCTCACATCCGCTCCCTTGATCTGTCCTCTTGATTTGATAGGGACTTCATCCTGTACATCTCTTCCTCCACCTATTCGGTCGCTGGTGTCCTTATCTAGGAAGATGACAACGGTATTGAGCATGTAATATATTATGTCAGTAGGAACCTTGTAGCTCCTCCTATATCCTACTCACATGAAGAAAATTTAGCACTAGCCGTCGTTTTCTCGGTCCAAAAACTTCATCATTACATCTTCATGCATTCCACCAAGGTTGTGACTAATTCCAACCCCATGGCTTTCCTATTGAGTCACCACATCCTCAGTGGGAAGTACGCCCATTGGGTCGTTATCCTTCAAGAATTCGACCTTGAATTTCTCACACCAAAAAGTAAGAAAGTTTTAGCCCTCGCTAAACTCATTTCTGAATTACCTACCAGTACGCAGGATCCTCCAGTCAATGATGCTCTTCCCAATGAACACTTATTTTCCATTACCACAGACAATCCTTGGTACGGTGATATCCTTACTTACTTGCGAACCCAAAATTTCGCCCTTCATCTTGACCGTGATGCTCGCCAACGTATCTGACACCAGGTTCCCAACTACCTTCTTATCGGTGACGACCTATATCGTCGTGGAGTAGATACTGTCCTTCGTCGTTGTCTCACACACGCTGAAGCTGAGTAAGTCCTCAATTCCTGCCATAGTAGTGCTTGTGGTGGCCATCTCTCTGGTCTTACTACCGCCTAGAAATTCATGCGCGCTGGGTATTTTTGGCCTTCTCTCTTCAGTGATTGCATTGAAGCAGTCAAACACTCCTCCAATTGCCAACATTTTGCCCCTAAGGTGTGAAATCCTCCAGCACCCCTCCATCCTATCATCATAGCTGGTCCATTCTATAAATGGACCATCGACTTTATGGAGTGTCGACCTCCATCCGCTGGTAACCATAAGTATATCATCGTGGCGGTTGACTATTTCACAAAATGGGCTGAGGCCATGCCAACATTTAACAACATGGCAGCTACCACAACCCTCTTTTTCTTTAACCACGTTATCGCTCAATTCATGGTTCTGAAACAATTGGTATCTGACCATGGACGACATTTTGAAGATGATATATGGCCTAAGCTATCCTCAATGTTGGGTTTTGAGCATCAATATTCCTCCTCCCATTACCCCCAAGGTAATGGCCAAGTTGAAGCTGTCAATAAAATCCTTAAAGCCATGCTTCAACGAATGGTGAATAAGCACAAAACCAATTGGAATCTCATGTTCTTCCCTGCTTTGTGGGCCTATAGAACTTCTATTAAAACCGCCACCGGGTTTACTCCTTTCCACCTTGTTTTCAAAGAGGAGGCTATCTTACTAATCGAATGTGAAATCCCCTCCCTTCATCTGGTCGTTGAACTTCTCCCTGATACCCAACCTCTAGAAAAATGACTTATTATGCTTGATCGTGCCTCTGAATACCGTTGTGTTGCATTAAAAACCATTGAAGCGGCTAAGAAATGCACCGAAGCTCAGTATGACCGAAAATTCCACCCTCGTACTTTTCACGAAGGTGATATTTTTCTAGTATATGACCAGGCCCATGCTGTCCTGGGTCATGGGAAGTTTGACTCATTATGGCTAGGCCCTTACATCATCAGTAAGGACTTGGGTAAGGGGGCATACCTCTTAGAGGAATTTGAAGGCCACCGCCTTCCTAATCCTCGCAACACACTCTATCTTAAGAAATATTACCCTTAGCATTTCCCTCCTGAAATGCATGTTTTATTTTCTTTAAGATAGCCAGCATCTGTTTCTTCTTTATGATTTGATTCTTCACCCAGACACTTTTTTTCCACAAAGGATCCGTTCACCTCTCCTCTAAAATCGAATTTTCTCACTTACAACCCTTGTAATTGGGGCATCACTTTGCCCCCTTACTTGTCCTTGTTTTTGTTTATTTTCATCATGAGATACTCTCTTGTACTCATGTTTTTATGGTCCCCCATTGTAACTTTACTGTGTGGTAGCACCATCGAGTCCCCCTTGTTTAGAGCATCCAAGTTGAGTCATCATCACATTCATGGAATCCATCCCGCGTCCCTTTGTATCGCGCCATAGTCCTCCATCCTTCATTGCTTGGTCCCTCTCTCGTGTCACACATTATGGATTTCAGTCCCACTGTCCCCTATCCCTCATGATATTTTTTCATTTGCTGCCAAGTCATCCATGCCCTTTATGTTCTAACAAGGGAATTCATCCATTCGCTACTTAGTATCCCCCACTTCATCATCATCATTAGTGTCAGTCGGTCAGTCACTCTACTATTTTCTGTCGTGCCTTAGTTGAGGATCCCTTATTACCTCACCTATGGCAGACCTCCTTCTATCAACATCAACTCATTCATTCTAGAAGACAGGTCTAGAGGGCGGTGTACCTTGGCTCCAGCTTCCACACTTGTTCGATGCCTCGAATCAGGCAAAGGGATTTCTCATTATCCTTTGACTTGATTGTTTCTCAGCTCTAGCTCCTTTCAGCATGATCAAGATCCATATACTTGATGGTCCAATGATGTAGCAGTAGATATTGGTGATTCCCGGGTGTGTGTGAGATGTCTCAACCCTCATGAGGGGGTGGCCCTACAAGTAGCCCCCCACATGCCCAAATGAGCTCTTCCTTACAACCTTCGATGCAGCTCCATATATTTGATTATGTCGGCCTTAGCCACTTGCAGCACCTCTTTGGTTTGCATATATCAGTCAGATTTTGTGAGCCCTTCCACATTTATAGGGGGCATTTGGGTTGTATTTTTATCTCATGTACTTAGATATTATTGTATAGGTCATGGCTGTTATCCCGGGCACATCATGTATGTGGGATTCATCATTCTATCTTTTATATAGCTCATATTTATGCCAGCATGTACTTTATAGTTTGATCCCTTATTTACTGGACGCACTATTCTTTTTTACTTTGTCTCAGTGGGCATAGGTATGCCTCCCCCGCCACCTCTAGCACAGGTACCCTCTCATGAAAAGAGACTTGTTGCACATGTAAGTCTCATCTCCTCAGGGTCTAGTTCTTTAGCACATTAGACTACCTTACATTTCTCTCTCTGACTTCCCTTTTGATGTCTGGTGATTGAGTTCTTACAATGTACTTCGGTCATACGATTTTCTCCTAACACTCACACACTGGGGGGAAATCTGTTACACCATTTTTTGGTCATCTAACCTATTATCATTAGATGGACCCAAGTACACCATGTAAGACCAATTTTACCCTAAGTAAAATTGCTTTCACTATGTAAAATAACTTAATAAAACACATTTAGTAGGTTGTTTATGGTCTAAAAAGGAAACCCGAAAGAGAAACATTAAAAAAATCTATATTTGTTTGATTTTTCTCATGGAATAATTAATTAAACAATAATTTAATTATTATTCCTAGTCATATTTAACCCAAAACAAGGAAATTAATTAGATAAATCCTTATTTATCTTATTATTTTCTAGGAATAATTATTTAAATCTTATTTAAATAATATTCCTTGTTAAATATGACTAAACCATTTATAAATAATTAAATAAACCATTATTTATTTAATTATCATTCAACCACTTCCTTAAAATAATAAATAAATCATTTATTTATTTATTATTTACAAATAAAGGGATTTAACCCAAGTCAAATACTTTTTCCCTCCAACAAATATAATAAAATATTCCATAAAAGGTGGATCTAGATTTGGTTAATATTATTTTAATCATGCACAAAGATCTAGAATGACCCAATATTTTGTTATAAATAGAAGGGTTTTCCCATTCATTTGTCACCTTTTGTTGCCTATTAGATCACTCTGGATCTATACTCTTGGTTTGACTTTGAGCCATTATCATTGTCACATTCTCCATTATTTGCTTTGTGAGCTCCCTTTGAGTTCTATGTTTTTTTGGGTTTTCTATACCAACAAGAGAGAGAAATGCTAGACCTGAAGTGTTGGGGACTTTCAAGAAGCCATCCCATTGAGGAGAATTGGAAACACCTTTCTTGTTTTCCTCCCAAGTTCCCTTAATATAAAATTCTTTCAAAAATATTGTTCTTGTCTTGTCTATTGGATGAATGGAGCAAAACCTTATTTTTACTGCTTAATGTCTTTTTATGCATAGATCTATATTTTTGCAGCATTTTTCTTGATAAACTAACTACAGATATGAAGATATTGGCAACCATATTTGATGTTAGGGCTATAAGTTATGCGTAGCTAAAGTGGTCTTTTTTCATACACTTCAACAAAAGATTCATACTAACAGTTGCGATGCGAAGTAGCGATAAAGTCAAGTGGGATTCGTTGCATATCGCATATCGGGAGATTAGATGGACGAAGGCACATGGGATAATTTGAATTTCTGAAGTGAAATAAAGAGAGTAGACGCGATGTAGATCGAAGTTGAAGCCTAAAAGTTTTCAAGTCCGGGAGTATGAATTTTCCCTTTGTAAATTGGATTGGAGAGCAAAAGAGCCATATATCAAAGAATGATTGAAATACCGAAATGCGATAGAAAGCATACGTGATATAGTTCAAAGCTAAAATATAAAGGAATTGAAGTCTGGTGTGGGACCCTGTAAGCCCTTGTTTCGTATATGTTAAATGCGCTATAGTATAATGTTTACACTATTGATCATCTTAAACGTATGTATGATGACTAAAGCCCGAATTTGTAATCCGTCACGGGCATAAAGGAAATTATGTGGGACATACATTACAGGTCACAAGGGAATGGAATGAACGCATAAAAGGAACTCATGCAAGACAGTGGTGCGGCAGCACGGGTAGATGAAAAGGGTGAACACAACACAAAAGACACAAGTAATGGAAGAAACGGGGTAGTTATGCAGTAGAGCTGGAATATAGCGACATAACAGAAAAGGAAAAAGGATAGCAAGAAGAATAGGATGAATGCTCAGCAAAGCTAAGAAACTGAAAGTGATGAGTAAATGTTTGTTTGTAACTGTAAATGTATTTGTTACACAGTAATTTGTCACCGTCCTAACCATTCCCCATCCCGCACAATGGAGGACCCATTCCGTGACCTGTGAACATTGTCATGCTTTGAAATCACCATCAATGCATCCCTCTGAATGTGAGCCATATTTTCCCTTGAGACATCTCCTTGCAAAACTTATGAAAAACAGCTCTTTTTGCATTGGCGCGGGTAGACAGTTCAGTGCTCGCGCCAATCAGGGAAATCCTGTAAAGAGGTCGCGCCACTTGGTGCTCTGTCATAGAGCAGCAATCGCGCCACCCATTTTAGGGACTGTTTTTTAAATATGGATGGCGGAAGTTGAGTTCAAACAAACTCACAAACCACTGCCTATCTTGAGTTGGGAGGTTTGGCTGCGGGAGTTCTATGGAAGGGAATTGGTTTTGCCACCTCCCATGGAACCTTCCTTGTTGATAGGGCCAATCCCATAATAATAGGGATCCCAACTCCCTCCTTCCCCAGCTATAAAAGCCTGCTCAGATCCATGGCAAGCTAGTCTTGAAGTGCTGAAGCTTTGCATCTCCCTATTCCCAAGTGCCTTTGTGTTGTAAAGAATCCCTTCTTTCCCTTAAGGCCCATTCAAGCGAGGAGACCATTATTACGAGACTCTGGAGAGGTTTTCCCTTTCCTTGGCGAGCTTTGCGAGACGTGGACGACCGGAGACCCGTTCGAAGGAAGTTGCGACGTCAGAACTTGGTTGTAACTTCTATTCGTTTATCATTTAATAGATGACTATGATTATGGTTCCACTCCGTTTTCCATCATGTTAATGCGAGTAATATCTTTTCTGATCGATGTTTAGTTACGTATGCTGGTTCCTATGCTTGTATCTGTTCGTTTCTTCTATGTGCATGTGTTCATCCGCGGAGATCGTGGAAGGATTGTGATCTGCCAGGGCTGAAGGACGGGGACACTTCTTCTTCAGATCATAGCGTTGGAATCCAGGTAGGTTCCTATCCCAAATCTTTCATTCGTAATTAGGAGCTTGCGTCATAGCATTGTTTGTTTGTTGCTAGACCCCTGCTGGGCTAGTAGGGATCGCCTCTGTCCGCAGAGGGGATTTACCTTCTCAACAAATTGGCGACTCCGCTGGGGAGATCGTCCGGTCTTCATTGTCTCGTTTATGTTGTTTCGCTTTGATCGTTTTTCCTTGCTTGATGAACCTTCTGGGTTGGGTTCTTTTTGTGTTTTGGCTTTTGGTTCAGCCCCCAGAGGATCAGATCTGACCTCTGCTTTTCCGAATTTTCACCTTTTCATAGTTGGCTTGATTGGCGCGAGTTTAGTCCTGACAGTCGCGCCAGTTGGCGTAGGTTGCCAGTTTATCACTCGCGCCATCCCCTGTCTGGCGCGGATTATAGCCAGACAGTCGCGCCATTTCCTGTAGGTGGTAGGGTTATCCTTGTCCGGAAGTTTCTTTTGGTCAGTATTTTGCTTCTGGGTTTGTTTTAGATTCAGCTTGAAGTGGGAAGTCTGGTTTTGGTTGGGAGAAATTCTTTGTTTTTCATTTTCAGGCAGTGGCGCTTGTTGTCAGTTAGCAACCCGCGCCACTTGGCCATTGGCGCTATTTTTCAAGTAAAAGTCGCGCCAAGTGGCGCCAGTTGTCAATGTACAAGTCGGGCCACTTTCAGGGTGTATGAAAATTGAGTTTTTTTTCCTTAATCCTTCAACAGTGCATCTTTCCCTTTGGGTATTTCCTCTGTATGAGCATAGATTACATTGCTCATTATTTGGAATGTCTTCTTTCTATGATTGTTTGATGTAAAAGGGATGAATGCCTTGTTTTGATCTCTTGCTTTGGAAGTCCTTTTTGTGTTTGACCGCATATGTCTTGTCAACTTTTGAGGGATTTTGTCACAAAGTATTTTGAAACAACGGTTGCATTCTTAGTGTTTGTTTGCATCCCTTTTGCCTTCATCCTTCATTAAGGAGATTTGCGTTTATTTAGTTTTCATCTCAAAGTGTTCTTTTTGTTAAAATGCATTGGATCACATTGCATTGAAAAGTATTTTTTGAGATCCATCATTGAACTTAGATTACATTGTTTAATGATTGAAAACTAGAAATCGCTTTGAGTGCATTCTCTTTTATTGAAAGTATGCATTAAGTAGATTCTCATTTCATCGAAAAATGCATTGAGTGCATTCGTATTATTTGAAAAGAAAAGGAAATTGTGCATGGATTACAATTGCATAGTTTTCGGAAAAAGAATTTTGCATAGATTACATTGCATAATTCGCTTCGTTGAATGTTTTAGAATACTTTTGGATAGTGAAAGTCATCTAGTTTTGAAAAGTTTCGTTTTCAGTTTTGCTGTTTGTTGCATCATTGTTTGAAGCTCTTCCCTTAACTAGATAGCATTCATCGAATTGAAAAGTTTTCTTTTCTCATATAGCTTGCATCTAGGAGTCTTTCGAGACACCACATACGATAGGGCCTGGAAATTGAAACTTAATTGAAGATCAACTGTAAAATTTATTCAATTAACCTAAGGCAACATTGGAACTTAACGAAAAATATTTAGAAGGTCTAGGCTAGAGACGTGTTCCGGCGTCGTTAAACCTAGCAGCTGTCGTTCGCCTGTTGGCTTTAGACAGCGCTAGTACGGACTTGCGCTCCCCGTACCGTCGCGTATATAAAGGGAGACCCCTCTAGGTTTTCAATCCTTTATCCACAGGAAGCCGAGTTTGCCGCCCTATACCCGTGATACACCGAACACAGCATTCGGGGAGACTACCTGCACGTACGGAAAGTCCTTGGTCGATTTCTGTTTCATTATTTGAAACCAAGGTGTATATTGCAGTTCACGGATATTTGGTACACCCTTTGTGCCTAGTTTTTCCCGAGCAGTCATTTGGTCTTTTCTGACTCCTTAAACTTGAAAAGACCATCAAGCGCTTGTCCTTTCATGCTTGTGTCAACTCTGAAAGAGATAGAGTCATCTTTTTATCGTTTCTCGACTCTTAAAATATGAAACGGTAGAATTTCTTACTTTCCAATGTGGTAAAATTAATCGCCCACGATTACACGCCCGCTTAGATATTGCTTGTTGACCGTTTGATCGTGTGTCTTAACTCATTTTCAGCCCGTGTGTGGTTTTGAGTTTGATGGCAACTTTTTCAGAGTTCACCAACCAAGGAATCCCCTCAGAAGGGAATCCTGGTCATTTTCCTCCTTTTGGAAATGTTGGTGCTCCTTACATGGCGACGTTGTCCCTTCCTGGGTTAACGGTTGGGTTGCCTGTTTGGTTGTTCTCAACCTCTGTTGTCCCGAATAACTCAGTTACTGGTCAATCAGTTCCTCCACCCGAACCACATCATGTTGATTCTAAGGTGGACCTCTCCCCTTCTTCGCCTGTTTCTGAGTCCTCCTCCTCCTCTTCGCCTGGTGAAAGTCTGGATTCGAGTAACCAGGTGGCTAAGAAGAAGAAGAAGAAGACAAAGAAGAAGAAGTTTGATAAGCGAGAGGTTAAATGTACAGCTACTGCCTCCGAGATATCTCCTGCCGATAAACCTTCCAACCCTCCACGGAAAGTCAAGTTCCCGTGCATGTTGTGCGCGGGAGACCATTTGCTTCGAGACTGCCCTGGCATTCCCAAGGTACTTGAAGCATGGTCCAACGGTTGTCCACCATTGGTTCTGACTTCCGGGAGCAAGGTTGGGGGCACATCTTCAGCTGTTGTTGATAAGAACTCTAAGAAGCAGGGTAAGATCACCAATCCCTGTAAGTTGTGTGAAGGGCACCATGCCATTCACCTTTGTCCTTATATGGATGAAGCCAAACGAGTTCTGGACAACTCAGTTGTTTCTACACCATGCCTCCCGGCTGGTTATAAACAGCTTTCTTTGAGTCCTCCGCCAGCTGATCCTACGATTGGTCAAGAGTCATCCTTGGTCGATCCCACTCCCCCAGAAATTCAAATTCACGAATCCGTCCTTGACCAACCATTGGTCGTCGGATCGGTTGAACTGGTCCCGTCCGCGGTGCACCAGGTCTTTTCTGTCGAGAGTGGATCTCACACTCCTCAGGTCCTTCTGGTTTCTTCAGATTCGTCGGACTTGGAGAAAGATTCTCC
Source organism: Pinus albicaulis (assembly GCA_034641835.2). Classification (NCBI taxonomy): domain Eukaryota; kingdom Viridiplantae; phylum Streptophyta; class Pinopsida; order Pinales; family Pinaceae; genus Pinus; species Pinus albicaulis. Next base: position 48,099,021 of record CM076583.1, read on the forward strand.
TGTCCCTGTGCTTCAAGAAGCCCCTCCTCCGCCTCCTATGATGGAGGCTCCAGAGGATATTCCTCCCACCTTCGAGATGGAGGTCATGGAGGAGGCTTCTGCTTCCGTAACATCAGGGGAAGACCTTCGCTTGTCGATGGTAGCCCCTCCGAGTAGTTTGGTCGCTTCCTTTGACTGGAATCGATTCGCAGGATTTCGCCTTCCGTCTTATGTGCCTTTCGAGATCACAGTAAAGGCTCTTGGTCTGGTTGTACCCAACACCATTATAGACGAAGGTGCGTCTGTTAGTATTCTGTCTTCAACTACCTGGCAAGCTTTTGGTTCGCCGCCGCTTGCGGCTGTTACGCAGAATCTGTTGGCATTCAATAGAAGGACGAGTCAACCGTTGGGGATCCTTCCAAGGTTACCTGTTACTTTGGGAGGTAAAACCGTCCATATGGACGTGATGGTTGTTCCAGGCCCCTTGGATTTCCATCTGTTGTTGGGGCGCGATTACACTTATGTCATGGGAGCACTTGTCTCCTCCCTCTTTCGCGTGATGTGCTTTCCACATGAAAGACGGATCGTGACCATTGATCAGCTGTCGTTCTTTGGTCCTAATGTGGCAACTGGTCCACCATCACCCCCTCCGGGTTTTTATCCACCCGTTGTATCTGCTCCACCACAGGTCAACTATGTGGCTACTTACCCCGTGCCTGTGCTCAGTGATGATGCCGTTGTGCATAATGTGCTGGGGGCATTGGGTCCTGACTTCCAGGATGATTTTCTTCCATCGGGAGTGGAACTCTTGGAAGCGATGACTTCTTGTTCATTATGATGAAGTCATCGGAGCATAGTTTGTCTTCTTGTGTCAAGCTCCTTAAAAAATGAAACAAGGGTTGTCGGAGCATGGTTCCTTGTCTTGTGTCAAGCTCCTTAAAAAATGAAACATGGGTGTTTTGAGGATAGTTCTTTTAAGTGTGTCAACCTCGTTAAAATAATGAAACACGTTCCTGTTCAATTCGAGTCTTTGTTTAGTTCTTGTAAAATCCCAGTCGAGTCTTTCTTAGATCTCGTAACTTGAACCTTCACTCCCTCCATCTGTTTACTCAGGTGCATGAACTGAAGCTTGGGGGGCATGTACCTCTAATTGTGTCACCATGCTGGGGGCATGCTTACTTTTTCAAGCATAGTTTGTTTCCGTTTCAAGCTTGTGTAAAAATGAAACTGGTTTCAAGCATAGTTTATCTTTGTTTCAAGCTTGTGTAAAAATGAAACCAATTTCAAGCATAGTTTATCTTTGTTTCAAGCTTGTGTAAAAATGAAACCAACTTCAAGCAAAGTTTCCTGATTTCAAGCTTGTGTAAAAATGAAACCTTGCCTATTTTACCTCTTGTGATTGCCATTTTATCAGCCTGTTTTTACCAGATGAGCCTTGGTTTTCTCACTCCATTGTCACTATCTGCTTGGCCGATCATATGCCTTCACTTGGTTGTTTTACCTGTTCCTGAGGAACCGCTGCTATGAGTGGTCTTGTTAGCCAGCCTCTCGACCTTTATTTGTTCAGAGTAGTTCCACCATTACCGGAACCAGTTGCTACCCTTTATACCACTCGTTCCTCCAGGAGGAGTCATCTTTTAGCTCTTTTCTGACTCTCTAAATATGAAAAGATCGCCGAGGCCCTTGTCGTTTCGATCTCGTTAAAATGGACACGAATCGACATTCACCCAGTATAAGTTTAACCCTTTTTCGGGCTGGGCTGGATCGATTACGAAAAGGGAATACCCTAGCCTATCGCGACTAGGAGGTTTTCCCGGATATTGTTTTCTACCTTTTCGGATCTGGGGAACTATTTACGAAAAGGGACCTGTGGAGTTTTCTTTTCCGCTGTCTTTTCAGACTCTCTAAACATGAAAAGACGCCGAGTTCTTCCTTTTTCAGACTCGTTAAACTCTGATGACATCGGAAATTGTCAATCATGACGTTATTCGAGTTTTTCCTTCCTAGGGCTCGTTAAATGTACTAGGATGGATTCGTCCGAAGGACGGGTTTATATGACAAGCATATGGTATCCTCTTCAAGCTTGTGTAAAAATAAAGAGGTACTCACCGAAATGGTGGGGAAAATGGAGCCATCGTCATTGTCGTCGGCAGTATGTCGCTCTTGAACATGGCACTTGTCTGCATTCGTGTCGGGTTGGGGACATCTCATCTCGTTGCTTCACTTTGCCTCCATGGGTTTGGGTAATCTCTTTTGACCTCTCATCTGTTCACTGCCTCGTCACCATGACCTTTGATCCGTTGATGTCAAATACTGCCAAGTCCATTGTCGTGCCGTTCATGTGTTCAAGAGAAGTTGGCCTCTGCAAATATCAACCTTCCTTTGTTTCTCATATGGTCCTGATTCACAACAAACATTATGTTCCTCTGTCTCGTGTCGATGATGTGGGAATCATTATGACCCGCCTTCGATCGAGGTCACTTCCTGTCGACTTCGACTCATTATCCAGGAAGTTGGTCTAGAGACTCCTTATGGTACCTTGGAGCCTGCATGCCTCAATGGCAGGTTCGTCGCATTCGACGAGAGGTTTACATCATTGGCCTCCGATCGAATGATTCTGCGGGTGTTCGACGTCAGCTCATTTATTCGCACGCCGTAGATTGTACCTGTAGTACCTTGAGGACCATTGTCATTATTGGTGGTTACTCTCGCGTCTGTTAACAGCTTCCATCATTGGCTGGTAATCAGACGATGTTCTTGCATGTTCGACATCAGATCACATATTCACATGCTTGAACTTGTACTTTGTTGGGTCGAGATGGAGCGCAAGACCCTGGATTGTGTCTGTTGTACTCCAGGCTGCGATTGTGGACTATTGTCATTATGTACATGACTCACTGATTGGATGGCTGCGACCATACCTGAGTCTATTTGTTTGATCTTAGTTGGATGGCTGCGCCCATACTCTAGATCCGGATTATAGCATACTCTGTTTCGGATGGCTGCGTCCATACCATATATATACATCATGTACTTGAGATATCAGTTGTATCTTTCTGCGCAGGTTTCCGACGGCGGGCCTTTAGTTGGACATGTTCTCGTAAAGCATTTCACCCCTCTCACTCTCGGGCCTCATACTTTAGGGGGCATCTGTTACACAGTAATTTGTCACCGTCCTAACCATTCCCCATCCCGCACAATGGAGGACCCATTCCGTGACCTGTGAACATTGTCATGCTTTGAAATCACCATCAATGCATCCCTCTGAATGTGAGCCATATTTTCCCTTGAGACATCTCCTTGAAAAACTTATGAAAAACAGCTCTTTTTGCATTGGCGCTGGTAGACAGTTCAGTGCTCGCGCCAATCAGGGAAATCCTGTAAAGAGGTCGCGCCACTTGGCGCTCTGTCATAGAGCAGCAATCGCGCCACCCATTTTAGGGACTGTTTTTTAATATGGATGGCGGAAGTTGAGTTCAAACAAACTCACAAACCACTGCCTATCTTGAGTTGGGAGGTTTGGCTGCGGGAGTTCTATGGAAGGGAAGTGGTTTTGCCACCTTCTATGGAACCTTCCTTGTTGATAGGGCCAATCCCATAATAATAGGATCCCAACTCCCTCCTTCCCCATCTATAAAAGCTTGCTCAGATCCATGGCAAGCTAGTCTTGAAGTGCTGAAGCTTTGCATCTCCCTATTCCCAAGTGCCTTTGTATTGTAAAGAATCCCTTCTTTCCCTTAAGGCCCATTCAAGCGAGGAGACCATTGTTACGAGACTCTGGAGAGGTTTCCCTTTCCCTTGGCGAGCTTTGCGAGACGTGGACGACCGGAGACCCGCTCGAAGGAGGCTGCAACGTCAGAACTTGGTTGTAATTTCTATTCGTTTATCATTTTAATAGATGACTATGATTATGGTTCCACTCCGTTTTCCATCATGTTAATGCGAGTAATATCTTTTCTGACCGATGTTTAGTTACGTATGCTGGTTCCTATGCTTGTATCTGTTCGTTTCTTCTATGTGCAGGTGTTCATCCGCAGAGATCGTGGAAGGATTGTGATCTGCCAGGGCTGAAGGACGGGGACGCTTCTTCTTCAGATCAGAGCGTTGGAATCCAGGTAGGTTCCTATCCCAAATCTTTCATTCGTAACTAGGAGCTTGCGTCATAGCATTGTTTGTTTGTTGCTAGACCCCTGCTGGGCTAGTAGGGATCGCCTCTGTCCGCAGAGGGGATTTACCTCCTCAACAGTATTATTTAATTTATATTTTTTATGATGCAAAGGCAAGTCTGCGTAGGCAAAGCAAAACTCCACTGTAATACACAAATCTATACATTCTGTTATATTATTCTGAATGTGCTAGACAAGAAAATGAGAAGGGGGAAGGAAAAGAGTTATACCTGTTCATTTCGAATTCCTTGTGGAATGCAAACAATTAGGAGGTGATCTCTATAAATAATGTTACCAACATATGCATAAGGGGTGAGAGAATGGAGAAAGAGATGAGAGAATGTAAGAAGAAGAAGGAGCAGAGAGAGGATTTGTGAAGATACAGAGATGATATAAAGCAAATTTGAAGGCTGGAAGGATAGCAATAAAGAAGGAGAAAAACTGAGCTGATATTCAGGTAAATCAACATATGATTTTATTGTACAGTGAGGAAGTTGGTGCTTCCATTTCAAGTTGTAGCTTGATGATGTACAATTGTATTTGGCTGAGGTAGAGCCTATTATAGGTTGTACCGTGCAGAAAATAGATGGGAGTTGGAGCTTCCTTACAAGTTGTAGCTTGCAGAATTGAGGTGGTAGCCTCCTGTAGGTTGGAGCCTACAGAAAATCAGTGGTGAGAGGGAGTTGGAGCTTGCCTTTGCATCACAACAATAATACGATGTGGTTTTATCCCTTATGGGTTTCCACTTATATCTGTTATCTATGTGCATGATGATTATATGTTGATATTTTGTATTTAATCTGCTTAATACCTGCTGCTCACTTATTAATATTTTTGTTCCATTGTATATTAAGTTGATCACGAAATGAATATGTAAATAAGTGTAAAATAAAGTTTTACAAGACCATGACTACATTAAACTGATTCACCCCCCCCTCTCAGTTTAACCAAGGGTTCAACATTGCCAGCATTATCAACATTATTAAAGCATGAAAAGGTTAATAACAGTGCTAAAGGATCATTATCTTGTTTACACTTGAAGTATTATATTGAGCATTGAATAAGTATCTATTTCTAGATATAACTGGATGCCTTCCTCAAGTTAGGACATATATATCTTCAAGGCCTCTTTCTTAAGATCATTCATAAAACTATGTGAAGTCTGTTATTTGATATTTCAATTAAACAACTTGAAGATGTTTTGCTGAAAATCATCATGATAGAACAGTTAAAGTATCTCAAGTATGAAGGACTAGTTGTGTTAATCTTACCATTTGAAGCTCAAAAGTCTTTTATTGATTCATATAAAGCCTACTTCAGCAGAAATGATTTTCTAGTAATTCACCATTGAAGAGAGATTGATAATTGACATACATGCCCCCTTATGTCATAAATAAAATTGGATAGTTGATAAGTCAGAATAACCAATACATTGGATGTATCTATCCTCAAGGGTTAGTTTTGAAAAGTACTACGTACAACTAGTAAAGTCACTCGGTCTCTTATATTGAAAGATATTGTATAATCTTACAATAAGTTGTAAGTTTTGGTTTGACTCATTGTTCACATTAGTATCAAGGGCCTCTCGGCTAGTAGTGTAATATCCCTGTCAGCACTCCAACACATATCACCACCCACAGGTAGTAAAGGTTAACCTCGGCTATAAAATATATATTGGCATCGTCATATTTGGAAAGATGTGTACTACAGATATGTATCTCAGATGAAGGTCATAATATGGACTGAAGTATATTTGGAGTAGACTTTATATGTTGTATGGAACATTATTAGTATTTTAGTATTGTTTCAATGATGCATCTCTAATTATATAAGTTTGTTCTATGAAGTGTCCTTATCATCACTTTCAACTTTATACAAGGGCAAGGAGTCTGAGCTTTGGGATGGTATCATCTTACATACAAATTCAAAGATTCTCAAAGTATTCTCCCAACAACTATTGTACACCATTTTGGAGCAACATGGTACAAAGTCAGAAGAATAAGGCCTAAACACAACTCAAAGAGAGGAAATGAAAATATATAAACTACATTGGGAAATGTGCAACCCTTTTCTATTGATGTTAAAGGGGGAGTAAAAGCAAGAAGAAGAATAAAGGCTATTCTAAAAAGAAAGAAAAGGAAGACAAGACACTTCTCTTAATGAGAAGGGGAGGAAGTCTTGGAGGAAATATTGAAGCATTGGTGGATGTGTTTCCATCAATGTGAAAGGGGGAGACTGTTGGAAATATTGCCATTCATGGCAAAAGTATAGAAAGGAGTAACACTAGAATCATTTTTTATTGCAAAAGAGTAAAGAAGTAACGGTTATAAGGAAAAGGAGAAAATCAGGCATTGTGCAACAATGTGCAATAGAGAGACAAAGGAGCAATAATAGAAGTATAACCTAAAGTAGAGAGAAGCAACAAAGAGAAAAGGAGCAGCATGGAGAAGCTTTGGCATGATTATTTAAGGAAAAAAAAAAACCAAATAATAAAGGCATTCAAGGCAGTTAAGGAAGCAAAAGGAAACGGAAGGCACCAAAGGCAGTAGAGATACAACAAAGACAAAGAAGCAATAAAATTAGAGAGGCAGCGAATGTAGAGAGGAAAAAAATGCAGTAGAGATATAGTAAATATAGAGAAGCAACAAAAGAATAGAGGCAGCGAATGTAGAGAGGCAGCGAAGGAATCTAAGGTAGCAAAGGCAGCGAAGGCATCTAAGGCAGCAAAGGCGGTAAGGTAGAAAAGGTAGAAAATAAGTAGAAATAGCAGAGATGCAATGATTACCTCAGAGGCAACAAATGAAGGAGAGACAATGAAGGCAAATAATGGAGCAGAGACATCAAAGAGTCAGAGATAGATGAAGGCATTCAGATTTGCCAGACATAGTGAGGACCAGAGATCTCACACAAAGATGATTAAGCCAAGAGAGAGAGGTGAGAGCCGAGAGAAAGAGAGGGCTTTAATTAGTAGATGTCTAGTGTGATAACTCAGAATGACATGCATTAACAAAGACAAGCACAAGAGGAACAAGGTGTAGAAACCAGAGTTACAGAGCAGGACAGTGTAAACAAACAAAAAATCGACTAAGGCAGAGAATTATTTGAAGAATTACAAGGGAGGCGAATGCATGGTCAAGATTTGATTGCAAAAGTGAAGGCGAGATATGGACGATGGAGATCGAATCTCATCAGGAGTGATTTCGAAAATTGTAACATTTAAGAGTTTAGCATTAAGGTGTCACATGGTAAGTTAAACTATTTGCGATGTGAAATGGAGAAGACATGTTTTGGCACAATGCAACATCGTAGATCGCAAGAAATAGAGTATAACCACAAAATAAATCTTATAAAGTGTGATGTGTGAACGGATGAGGACCGTTAGATCTGGGGGAAGATCTATTAGGGTCCCGTGATTTGGAAAATTGGTAGACCAAATGATAGGGTAACATGGAACCAGTCTTTCGAGTCCTAGGACCTAGCCTTCCTGGAATCAAAGAGGAATCTCTCTATTGGGTGCAAAAGATGTGTTCTTTTTGCTTTAGGTTTTTGACTTTAGGCTAGTTGTTAAGTGTAGGGTTTTTTGATTGTTTTGGTTGGGTAAGATGGTCAAGTGGAATAGGTGGAGTGAGAGTCTATCAAAGCCATTGGGCTATGGGGTCAATGGAATTCATGAGTGTCTTAATAATGAATCATGTTAGTCATCCATAATTTTCACTATCTGAAGATGACTAAGTATTGGTCCTAGATCTATAGAAAAAAAATTCATAAACATTGTGAGTTCTAGAAATCTCACTGCCTTCATTATCCTGAGATAAAACTTTCACTATTTTATCATCCTATCTAGTCACGACTAGCCCACCACTCCCAGAAGACCCATCATGGGCTCAAGCCGTTTGTTTTAACCCTAACTTGTCACCCATTTTTTCACCATGTCTTGCCTCTTGGACCAAATCCTCTGTTTTGTTTACCTAAAGGATTCCCCACTACTGCCTAAGCCTACCAATCAAATAACCATGTTGTCTCTTCCATAATATTCTCAGACACTGATTATCTCTGCAGGCCCTTTGGAGATTCAAGTATGCTGGATCCTAGGTCTTCAAATACACAAAGCTTATCATAAGTCCTATCTTGTATTTGGTGATCCCTAAGTCTAAGTCTCTGTCCAAATTCCAAGTCCAAGAAAGCCCCCATTAGGTCACCTAAGGTTTCACTAAGTCATAGGATGGATTTGGTTCCCAGCAAGTTATGCCTTCCTGCATAAAGAGATTGTATTCAAAGAGGAATAAAATCAAGCAATTTAAATCCAAGCCATTCAATAAAAACCTCCTTGGCTTAGAGCACAAAAACTGCAAGGGCCAGCTGCCCTTGTTCACATTTTTACAATGAATAGCCAAGGTGGCCACCAGCAATAAGAAGAGGTAAGGAAATAAGATGTAATCATCACCAGGAGGAAAACACAAACAAGACAAAAGAAACAGGCCTATAGGTAAAAGAGAATCAAGGTTTGTTTTGGTTGATTAACAAAACAATGGTGACAAGCAAGAAACCATCTCAGAGATTTCAAGGACAAAAGCCACCTCCTTTGGGTTTTTCCAAAAATAGCATTTCTTCACCTACACTAAGAGAAGAAAAGACAAAGAGTATCAGTTTAAAATGGATCATTTTAGCAAAGGGTAAAAAACAGAGTTTTTGAAATAATATCAAAGGTTGGGCATAAGTTATTATCAAAACGGCTTAAAAATAAAGTGTGACCCTGGTTTGCATATCAGCAATAGAACCCCAACAAAGGCCTCTATGTCAAAAATATTGTTCTACAAAAGATGACAGAGGCATAAGTAAAATTTGTTTCCAAAAAAATGTCAAAAGTGTGTTTCACAACAAATATTAGTCAAAAGGCACACTAAAAATATAGGGGACATTACCTTTGCAAAAGTGGGTTTGATATTTTAAAAATTACTTTTCAAATAAAATATGAAAGGTCACTTGAACCCTTTCCATGCATCATTTTCCATTTCCAAAGAGAAGAAGCCATTGGGAGAATTTTTTCTGGGCTTTTCAGACCAAACTGTAAAAAAATCGGGCGCTACGCACCTGGCCTTTGGTGCTATGCATAGGAGGGAGGTGGGCAGTGTAAAAATACATTGTGCTACGTGCTCAGATCCCGGCATTGTGCACCTGGCCCAACACTATGCACAGGCGCTGCACACAAGCGCTACGCTCGAGCCAGATTTCTCCACATTTTCTCAAAGAGCTCCAAAATCTGAAATTTTGTCTTCAAAACTTTTGCAAGCAGAGTCTAATTTTGGTGAAACTTTTTTCTCCTCCCAAGCTCTCCTTTTTCTAGCAACAAGGAAGTCATCCATAGTCAAAATTAGACCAAACCCTAGACTATAAAAAGATCAATTATTTAGTCTTTGAGTTAGGGTTTGAAAGTGAAATTGTTTTTTAGTACAAAAATATTATTGGGTGACTATAGGCTAACCTCTAAACCCCAAGTGAAAGCTCTAAAAAATCATTTTCACGTTAGCTTTCGTTTTGCAAAGAGTTGACCTAAAACCCACTAAAAGCACCTAGTTTGCCCAAAAACCCTCAAGAAAAGTCCAAAGGTCCTACTGTTATTTTTTTGGACCAATATTCATGTTAGAGGGAGATAATCATACCAGTAATGATGAGATTCATACTCCCACCAAGCCAAAAAATCATGGAGGAAAAGCAAAAATATTTGAGCCCCTAGACACCACTCCACTCACTTCATCTCCTATGATCCTTTCATGCTTCTAGGATGTAGGGTGCTACAAATTTTGTGAGAAGGTCAAGCAAGTCAACAAGAATTCAGAATTAACTAGATTGTTCATATGTAGATTACAAAACCATCAAGTCTGCTAGCCATTAGTAAATTTTTGTCATAGAAAATACTGGCTAAAACAAGTATTGAGCCTTCAAGAGATTATTTTCATAGAAAATTTCTTATTCTTGAAGCCCTCCGATGCTTTCTAAGCTCAAAAAGTAATCTTCACTACTGTTTCATTCAAAAAAATCCACCATGAAACCTTGATGATATCCAAAGAAACTTTTTTTTAGGCCATTTTCCATTATTTCCTAAGCCCGTTTCACTCATTTTTCCCTTCATTTATCCTTCATTTTCCTCTGAAAAAAACCTCCTTTATTCTCATTTTTCCTCTATTCCATTTGAAAAAACCCAGTTTTTTACCCTTCAAAAATCCATTTAAACCTATAAAAATCACCTTTTATGGTTTTAATTACCCTATTTTGCCTATCGGAACCTCAAAAAAAAACCCCCTCTTTTGGCCTAAAAATACACCCTTTTAAAAACATACTTTAAGCCCCTGAGAGCTTAAAACTTTCGCTCCTTTTTCTTCATGTGACTTGCACCCGCGACCAGGTGCTAGCCCTCTAGCCCTTTTTCCTCTGCCCCCGATCCCCTACTCCTCCACAAAACCGCATTTCTGCCTTATACCTAGCCCCCTTCCCTTTGCTTTTCCCTTTCCCTACTTGTTTACTCCTGCAACAATTCCCACCGTAGATCTATAAAGATCAACGGTCATCACATTCCCTCTAATCGCCCGACCGATATCTATCGTTCCACCCTCACAATTGATCTACACCATAGATCCATAAGATCTGATTGCCCTCATTTAACCCGTCTATCACCCCATCCCCGCCACTTCCTTAGCCCCTTCTCCCTCACTCCTGGTCTTCCTTCCCCCTTAAAACCTTCATCGATTTTGCTCAGCCCCCATTCCTTCATTCATTTTTCTTCGTTGCCTTACCACTCTACAAATCCATCCCCACTGTTGATCTTTAAATATCAATGGCCAGCATGCTTCCCCTTTTTCCTTCTATTTTCTCGACTTATATATATGCTTTCACCCCCGTAAAACATATCTTAGTCGTTAAATCCTTTTCATCCAATGACCCTTGTTAAACCTGCAGATCAAACCCGTCGATCAAACATTCACGGTATCAAACAAAATAGCCCATGTCACAATATGGCCCACCCTCCACTATTTAAACCGCCTATCCAATATTTCGCTACCACCTGGCTCCCACTAAAACCTTCACCCATGCACCTTTCACCATCGTACTCCTCCCCCACCGTTGGATCTACACCTCATCATCCAACGGTCAACATCGCGTTTCGTGCAACTTTTATTGTCGATTTTTAACAACCAAAATTCACGCAAAACCGCTAGATTCTTGGAGGATGAATGTCGTGCAACCTATGGAATCACGTTCGATCGAACAAAAACCATTTGCCACCTGATTGTTGTGTCAAAACTACCGACGGTTTTCGAAAAACCACCAACGGTTTTCGCAAAACCACCAGGCCGTAATTCATGCCCAAATTCACATTTAAACCTATTTTTTGCAGGTTTCCTCCATCGAACCTCTTCTTGCATATTGTTTCCCCTCATTACTACTCCTCCCGCCCCCTGCCAGCCACTACAAGTCGTTTAACCAATACCGTAGGGTTTTATTAACATTTTGTTTGTCTTATGCAGGGTTTGATGGCTATTTTTGAAGCAGAAACCCTTTATACAACCCATAAAGGGACATGGTCGAATATTACCACCTTTGAGGCCCAAAAAACGGTGAAATCACAAAAAAATGAGCGTTCAGGGTTCAAGTTTCATGGTTTGACCAGGGCTTCTTGAGCGTTGGTAATATTATTAAACCCTCAACATACAAAAAACAACTGTCCACAATAGCAAAAGGGAAAGTCAGCAAATATTTAAAGATAAAGGGTTAAAGGCTAGAACCAAGAAAAAAATTTGATAAATCACAGTGATTAAAGAAAGAAATAAAGGCAGAAAATTGAAGGAACAAGATGATTAAAGGTGAATACAGTCAGCAGAAAAGGTTTAAAGGCCCGAAGATGATTATAAGGCCTTAAAAAACAAATTAAACGAAAATCAGTGTTTAAAACCACAGAAGTAGACAGATCAGTAAAGGAAGCCTCCAAGTGCCACATCAGTGAGGCAATAAATCCTCAAGAAGACAAAAATGCCACCTGCCAGCTGATTTCACCTAAAAAGAATAAAAATTGAATGCACAGTCAGAGATATTTGCCAAAGACAGCTCAAAATTAATTACAAGCCTACCAAAGCCTCCAAATTCAACAAAAGTGACTGAAGTTGATGAAAGTTAATGTAAAATTGATTAAAACAAAGATAAAAATCTTAAATCTTATCCCTAAGGCCTCCCAAAGTTCAAGAAACATTTACTCTGTATTTATTGATTAGTTAGACCTTCTTTCACTCCACCTCCTCAAATTTACCTATATATATCATATGAGAAGTTCATTATTATCGTTGGGTGTTGAATACTTATCAAGTGTAAATAGTTATTAAGGCTTGCTGAAGCTCTGTTTGTAATTGAAGAAACATAGGCTGAGATGAGAAGTTTGAAGCTGTAAAGACCTACTGGACTTGAAGATTGTAACTGGTTTGAATATCAAATATACATGCTGATTTATGGGATCCTAGTTTATGTCAATGGTGATGTTTTTTTTACTGTAATTGTCATTTTTTATTATGTTTTCCATACTCTCCACTTTCTCTAATAAAGAACAGCAAATATAGATTAGGATTTACTATAATAGTACCCTATTTCTCACTGATAAATCTTTATCTTAATGTTTTTTTCTAATTGTGTTTCAATGGTAATTCAATAGAGTATAACCAGTGAATTGTTGGTGAGCCCATGTTTCCTGAGTATAACTTGAGATATTGCCTTTGAAAGTTTCCCTAAGAGTATGCCAAAAGTAGGCTAGATTCAAATTTCTTACCTTATCTTAGGCTATTGTTTATTGTTTATCTTTAGAGTTTTCCTTTGAGAATATCCTAAAATCAGACTAGGTTAAAAGTCCTTATTTAATATTAAGCTATTCTTTGTTTTAAACTATTTTTCCTTGACAATATGCTGAAAGAAGGCTAAGTTAAAAGTCTTTACTTGATCTTAGGATATTCTTTGTTTTACCTTGAGAGTATGTTGAAAGCAGGCTAGATTCAAAGTTATTACCTAATCTTAAGCTTTTCTTTGTTCTTTCTTATATGTTTTCTTCTTTCACTCACTTTTGATGTTTCATACCATAACTCAATCTAAAAAGATCCTTTGATATAGATGAATTGCCCCATAGACCATACTTGAAACTTGTTGTCTAATTAAATCCTTTATGACTCCATAGCCCAATGGATTGACACTGTCTTTGACTTATCCTATCAGCTGAACCATTCTTTCAACCTGCTAATACCTTCACCCTTCAAAAGACTTCCTTCATTTTGATGATATCCATCCCAACCAAAAACAAACAAAACCCTTGTACTTCATAACTAGCCTAATATCATAAACAAAGCATAAGGATCATATCTTTAGAAAACACTTACATAGAGAGATCCCTCTCTGAATCCAGGAGGGATAGTTCCTAGGATTCCAAAGTGGTTTTGATGTAGGCTCTGTAGCATTTGTTCTTGCCACTCTTTCAAATTACAGATATCTTAACATATTGGCAACCATACTGGGGAGAAACAATATTGAGTAATATATAACTTCACAACTCAAATAACCCCTATTTTTAAATGAAACAAGTGTCACCAAGACTGGTTATTATGGATTGTTGATGATGAACAACAACCAAACCTTGAAAACAAGTAAAAATCCTTCACCTAGCGACTCCATTAGTATTCAGTAGCCCTGCTAACCCCACTAGTTGTTCCTAAGACTCCACTGGGAAATCATTTTATTTTTCAATCATCATCAACCAAGTTAAGAAGACTTAGAGGATTGAGTTTTCTTTAAAAAAGATTAGTTAGCCTCTTAAAGATTGTCATATTTGGCTGAAAATTTTCTCATCATTGGGTCTAAAAACACTACATAGTGGCTTCTAGAATAATTTATACTAGAGCCTATCCAGACCCAAATCCTCCTGATATAGTTGATAATCCAGAAAGTATCCTTAGGAAATATCCTAAACATAAAACCTCAACTGTTTTCAAACCAATTCATAGAGCTAACTCTGTCCCTAAAAATCTCTCAGCTCTGCAAGATACATGAGTTGACTTAAGAAATCCATTCAAAACTAGGTCACTTGATGATATAGATCAGTTAGACTTTGAGTCTCCACATTCACCCCAATATAATGGTGAACATCCTGGTAGTAGATAAACCACCCCACCTGACCTTCATTTCATTCATAACTTTGGTTTGTTTCATCCTAGATCTATTCAACATTCTCCTACTAGTCCAAGTACTTCTGTTATCCATACACCCACTGTTAAAACTACTCCATTCCATCCTCCCCCTCCTTTCATAAACCTTCCACTTGTAAACCCCCCATTTATCCCACAACTTCCTATCATGGAAACATGGTATTCTCCTCTAGTCCTTCCTTTACCCTTAGTCAATTTGCCTCAGGACTATCAGTCCAAAATTCCCTATTTCACCGGAAGTGAACCCATTATTGCTCAACAACATGTAGTCCAGGTAAATGATTCCTTTGATTATATGGAAATAGAATATGAGGCCATTAAGATGAGAATCTTTGCCCAAATTTTAGGAGGAGAGGCCAAGAAATGGTTTAAGGGTTTAACTCCTGATAGTATAAACGATTTCTCTTCTTTACATCAAACGTTCATAAAAAAATGGTAAATGAGGAAGAACCCTCTCCAAATACTTTCAGATTACAGCAACCTCAAGAGAAACCCTGGGGAAAGTGTTCAAAATTATTGCACTAAGTTTAATAGTGTTTATAATGCATTGCCCCTAGAGTTAAAACCTCCACAAGGCTCAGCTTTGGCCAAATTCCCTAAACGATTTGATCTTGAAACGACCTATCAGCTAAAAGAAAGGGACCCCTTAACTTTAGAAGATATGTAGAGGGGAGCCTTAGGTGTAGAAGTAAATCTGATTGAAAAGAGAGCTAGAATGAAGGCTGAGAAGAAGGTATCTTATAAGGATGAAGCTGCATCTTCCACATCTAACTCACAATTGGAAAGAATGATGGAGAGTATGAGCATATATGAGAAAGCTCAATCCATAGAAAACCAACCAGCTCCTCAAAATAGAAACCAATCCCAAAACTAGAATCAGAACTTTAGAAGAAATCAACCTCAGAACAAACAAAGAGAGTTTGATCAATAGATCAGACCTCCTTTTCAAGAAAATTATGTTAATGAGGATGAATAAACAAATGAAAAAATAGAGGATGATCACATAAACATGTTTGGAGTAAGCAATGAGGACTCTAATTTCATCATTGAAAGAAAGCAAGGTCTATATACACCCTACGATGAAAGAAGACCAGAAACTGAATACTATGAACCAGATTTTGAAAATGCCATCATAGGAGCACCCAAAAAATATGACCTTAAAAGTAAAAAGAATCAAGAAACTCCCAAGAAGAAAACCTCTGATAATTCAACTAAAAACAGCCCTGTAAATACTTCAAAAAACACAACAGAAAACCATAAAACAGTGGTTGAAAGTTCTAATCCAAACAAGGGAAAAAGTACACAAATCAATGAAAAACAGAGTGGTGACCCTAGCAGCACTAGCACTTTAGCTAATGCTCCTAAAAAACCCATTTTAACTGCTGTAAATAGTAGAAATCAGCAAGTTGATTTTGCTGATAAAGAAGTGACTAACAAGGCTGAATCAAACATTTTGAAAAATCAGATTCCCTTTATTCTAGAGAATGAAATTGCTAAAATCAAAATCTCTATCCCACTCACTGAGTTAGTCACTCAAAATGTATATAGAGGTCAAGTTTTGAAAGCCTTGAACATAGAATATGTTCATGACACTGTTAACTTAAATGATGATACACCTAAGCTTCTGTTTGGTCCAAAGATTGAAGGAAAATTTCAAGAAGGAACTACCCCTCCATTCTATGTCAGTTTGAATATCCATGATAAGATTTTGCACAATGTTATGCATGATTCAGGGGTTTCACACAACCTCGTGCCCAGAGTAATCATGGAGATATTAGGCCTTGAGATAACTAGACCATACAAAGATTTATATTCTTTTGACTCTAGTAGAGTAAAATGCTTAGGCCTGATCAAAGATATTTGTGTAAACTTGACCCAGATCCCAACCAAATGCCTAGTAATGGATGTGGTAGTGGCTGATGTGCCCCCCAAATATGGCATGCTTCTTTCAAGATCACGGGGTGCTAAGTTGCAAGGTACTATGCAGATAGATATGACTTATGCCACCATCCTTGTCTTCAGTCAACCTAGAAGACTCTATAGGGAAACACACACGAAATATATGGTGAGTAGTCAAGAAAGACCAAAAGACTCCCCTCTCTATTATATACACACTAACCTTGACTCATTTATTCTTTATAATGATGATATTCCTAATGAGCAAGAGTTAGTAAATGAAACG
Organism: Pinus albicaulis; assembly: GCA_034641835.2. NCBI lineage: Eukaryota > Viridiplantae > Streptophyta > Pinopsida > Pinales > Pinaceae > Pinus > Pinus albicaulis. The sequence goes on from CM076583.1 coordinate 48,115,577, forward strand.
TCAACCAAGCTAGTGGCCACTGCATCCCTAAACATAGTGGCAACCATATATGAAGAGGAAAACAAGGAGAGAACTAAAAAAAAGTTTGCTAATTCAGAAAATCATAGCAAACAAATCTCAGATATTGAGCATAAAAGCAGTCATAAACATAGTACCAATCATAGACATCAAAGAACAAGTCCTCAAAACATTGAAAATATTAAGGAACAAAACAAAATTCAACATGATGTAGACCTACAAGAACAACAAAGTGATAGCTATAATAAACAAGGCAGGGAGGAAATTGATGATAAATCTGAAAACAACCCTCTTTGGAGTATGAGTTTTGATGGGTCTTGCTCTAAAAATGGTGAAGGAACAAGCATATGGCTACATAACACTGAAAGCAATCATGCTGAGGGTCATTCTTATAGATTAAACTTTCAATGTACCAATAAAATATCAGAGTATGAAGCTCTCCTTTTTGGCTTGCATTTATTGAAGAAATTAGAGGCCAAAGGAATAAAAGTTCATAAAGATTCAGAATTGATAATTAGACAAGTAAATGGGGAATACACTACTAAAAATCCTAGAATTAGAGCCGATAGAGATGATGTCATGGAATTGTTGAAAACATTTGCTGAATTCCAACTTATCTTTGTCCAAAGGAACCAAAACATTATTGCTAATGGATTAGCTTTTGCTGCTAGAACTTTTCTTACACCTTATAAAACCAAGCAAGGCACCACCCAAGTCAAATATAGACCAATTGTCCCGAATAATGAAATATACTGGTAAGTTTTTGATGGAGATAAACAAATAGAAGACTTCCTACAGTCCAAAAATGAATTTGAAATACCAAACTCAGATTTAGAGTATGAACAAGACTGTCCTACTTAAGAAAACTCACTTTTTGAGGAAGAAAAGTCTCTTGAGATTGCTGAAATAAATCTGTTAACCAATAAACCCAAACATACAACAGAAAATAGCACAGACTTAGAAAATGAAGACTTGGAAGTGCTGCAATCTAAATATCAAAAGCTTGCCAAAAGGACTGGTCCCATTAGAAGAATTGTTTGAATTGAATGATGTTGCCAAAAATCCAAAACTAAAACCGATTGAATATGAAGTGGAAGAATGCAACATAGGTAGTGAGGAAAAGCCCAAAATTATCAAATTATCCAAGACACTACCAGCTCACATTAAACTAAAATACATTGAGTTGTGTAAAGATTTTTCTGACGTATTTGCATGGATTTATGAAGATTTGAAATCATATGATACAGAATTAATCCAGCATAAGATACCCCTCAAAGAAAACCAGAAGCCTTTTAAACAAAAATTGCGTAGAATCAACCCTGTTCAATTACCTCTGGTAGAGAAAGAAATTAGAAAAATATGTGATGATGGAATTATTGTCCCTGTTAGATACTTAGAGTGGGTGTCTAATCTTGTATCTATTAGGAATAAAACAACAGAAATAAGGCTTTGTATTGACTTTAGAAACTTAAACAAAGCCTCTTTAAATGATAATTATCCCTTACCCAAAATGGATCATATCTTACAAAGGGTAGTTGGTTCTAAAAGAATTTATTTGCTAGATGGCTTCTCAGGTTACAATCAAATATTGGTACATCCTGATGATCAAATTAAAACAACCTTTACTACTCCTTGGGGCACTTTCATGTATTTGAAAATGCCCTATGGTTTAATGAATGCTGGTGCCACATTTCAAAGAGCCATGGATATAGCATTCTCTTTGAAAATTTCATAGTGATTTACTTTGATGACATCACTATCTATTCTAAAATAGATGAAGAACACCTTATACATTTGAGAAAATTCTTTGAGAAATGGAGAAAATATGGGTTATCTTTAAATCCAAAGAAAACATTGTTTGGCCTCCAGGAAGGTAAACTTCTTGGGCATACCATATCAGAAGAGGGAATAAGGATAGATCCAAAGAGGATTGAGGGTATATTGCAAATCATGTTGGAAATATTTTCATTGATGGCAAAGACGCACAAAGGAGCAGCACCTAAACTAGCAATAAGGCAAAGGAGATGACAAAGGAGGAGCACTTGAAACATCAGCCAAAGAGGCAGAGGTTGAGTAGCAGAAGCAACAAAAAGAAGAAAAAGGAGGCAGTGCTGAATCACAGACAGGCAAAGGAGGCAGCGCTGAAACAAAGACGAGAAAAAAAAAGAAGCCGGTAAAAACAATGGAGACGACGAAATGAGCGAGGGAAGCGAATATAACGAGCGGTCGTTATCACTACGGCGGAGGGCGGGCGAGAGGCAAAGCGAGGACGAGCGAGCGGAGACGAGAGGGAGTGGGCGCGGTATAATTCACGAAGGCCAGCGGCCGGAGGACAGATATATAATTCCGAGAATCATACCCCAAGCTGGGCGTTACGCATATAATGCAAAACCAAATTCCGGGAATCGCTCACTCCAACCGGCGTTATAGATTCAAAATAATTCATAAACATTATTCCAGGAATCGCCTAACCCACTGGCAGACACACATATATATATATATATATAATATCCATCACAATACATATTAATGTCACGCATTTCATATTCTGCAATGGTCCACGGCATATACATTGATATATATTTAAGTGGAGCGTGTTATGATCAATGGAAAGAAAGTAATATAAAGTGGGACCCTCACCCAATCGCAATCGGAACTCTACGATTGATCGCACGACTTTGTAAAATGCTGCGATTGAAGTGGCGGACCTGATCCAGTTATAAGCAGAAGTTGATATATGAAAATCGCATCCGGAATCTCAATTGCAATCGGAACTCTCTGATTGATCGCACGAATTTGTAAAACGCTGCGATTGAAGTGACGGACCGGATCCAGTTATAAGCGGGAGTTGATATATGCAAATCGCATCCGTGTTCTGATCGCAATCGAAACTTTTCTATTATGCACCCCGATTGCATTTGATTGAAGCCCATACCCGATGGGCTTATTAACTATGATTAACAAGTGTTTGAGTTCTAGTTCTAATCGCAAACGGAAATTTGTGAAGGTGTTGTTATATATAAATATATATATATAAAAAGTTGTTGCGATTGTATTGAAAAGTGCCGCGTGATCTGTGGACCCACGGGCCTCGGCTTAAGGTGGAGGGCGATAATAACACTTGTGATATATGTATGTTTCGGCTTGCGGAACCTGCCACATCAACAAGACACTAATGGCATAAAAGGGATTGGAATTCCTCCAGATTTAGAGTCAGCAGATATAAAAGGCACATTTACACATATGCAGTAGTTACGCCACAGCAGAGGACAAAAGAGAAAACAGATCCGAAAGAAGATAAAACACAGTCACAGAAAAGACAAAGACAGCCAAAGAAAAGACAAATGCGTACCAATTCAAAAGACTAAATGAGTTGAGCTGGAGTTCTCATTTAAATTTGAATGTAAATGTTTTATTTAAATTTTTATTATTTGTGATGCATTGGCAAGTCTCCGAGAGAAAACAAACTCCCACTGTAATGTTAAAATTGACACCTACAGTTATAATTTCTGAGTAAGCTGATAAAAGGAGTAAGAAGGCAGAAGGCAAAGAGACATGACTTTCCATTTCGAATTCCAAGCAGAATACAAACAGTCATGTGAGGAAATCTATAAATAATATCATCTTGATATGGAGAGAGAGTTTTTTTTTAAATGAAGAGAGAGTAAATCGAGAGAAGGCAGAATATAGAAGAGTAAGACAGAGAAGATTAAGAAAAGCAGAACAGAAGGAGAAGCTACAGAACAGGGTTGATATCTGAGGTAAATCAGCAAACTTTCAGTTTGATAAATTGAGGAAGTTGGAGCTTCCCTATCAAGTTGCGGCTTGATAGTCGTCAGTTGTAGCTGACTGAGGTTGGAGCCTCCTGTAGGTTGGTGCCTGCAGAAAATTGAAGGGAGTTGGTGCTTCCTTGCAAGTTGTAGCTTGCAGAATTGAGGTAGGGGCCTCCTGTAGGTTGGTGCCTGCAGAAAAACAGTGGTGAGAGGGAGTTGGAGCTTGCCTTTGCATCACAACAATAATAAGATGTGGTTTTCTCCCTTTATGGGTTTCCACTTATGTCTGGTGTCTCTGTGCATGATATTTATGTATTGATCTGATATGTATCATTTGCTTAATACCTGCTGCTCTCAAATTAAGTCTACTTCTCTATTAAACTAATACTTTCATATTACATTCTAAGATTACTCTCACATCAAATAGAGTTTGAAATGAAGGTGTAAATAAGTTTATTGAAAAGTTTAAAAGATCAGGAATGTATTAAACTGATTCACCCCCCCCTCTCAGTTTAATTAGAGATTCAACAATTGGTATCGGAGCCAAGTTCCTTTGTACAAGTCTAACAACTGAAAGGAGATCCTAGGTTCCCAAGATGGCTAGTAAAGAAGGATGCTCAACCAATAAAGCCCCTTTCTTCACTGGTGAAATTTATGCTTTCTGGAAAATCAGAATGAAGACATACATAATGTCTCTAGGAATAGATGTTTGGGCTGCTGTGGAATTAGGATATGCCCCGAAGTCAACTGATACATAAAAAGAAGCTAAAGAAAGCTTTGTAGCTAATGAAAAAGCCATGAATGCCATCCTGAATGGATTATGTGAAGCAGAGTTTATTAAAGTAATGCACAAAGACACTGCCAAGAAAATATGGGATACTCTTGAAGGCATACATGAGGGAGACCAGAAAGTAAAAACTGCCAAACTTCAAGTATATAGAGCCCAGTTTGAAAACTTAAAAATGAATGATGATGAAGATGTTGGCAACTTCTTCTTAAAAGTTGCAGAAATTGTTAACAATATGAAAGCTCTTGGAGAAACCATACCAGAAAGTATAGTTGTGCAAAAGATTCTAAGATCACTCCCACCCAGATTTAATCCCAAGGTATCTGCAATAGAAGAGACAGCGGATTGGGAGACTTTGACCATGAACCAGATACTTGGAAATCTAACAAGCTATGAAATGAGGCTCCCACAGAAGAAGCCAAGTACAAGGGAAGCAACATTCAAAACAGAAAAGAAGAAAGAAGAAAAGGAATAAATATGCTCTTGCTCTGATGAAGAAGAGGCTAAATTTGTCAAGAAACTGGATAGAGGCTCAGGTAGATACAAAGGTAAACTTCCCTTCAAATGCTTTAACTGTGGAAGAGTTGGACATTATGCTCCTAAATGTCCTCACAAGAAAGTAAGAAATCAAGCTCAAGAATCAGAGAAAGACACATCAAAGTTCTGGCAGAAAGGAAAGAAATTCCTTCTATGCTCAGCAAGACAGCAGTGCATCTGAAGACTCAGATGAACCCTCAAGTGAATAAGGAACCTCAGAATTTTTATTGATGTCCATAGAAGATCTTGAGGGACTCCTACTAGAAGATGAAGAAGAAGAAGGGGAAGTAGACCTTGAGGGGGAGCTAAGAAGTGCTCTGGAGGAGATTGACAGACTCAAACTAAAATGCAGAAAACAAAAAGAGATTCTCCTAAAATGTGTGGAAGAAGAACAAAATTCAAAAGTCCTCATGCAGCTGAAGGTAAAGCTTGAAGAAGCCAAGAAGATAGAAGGTATGTTACTTCAGCAAATCAAAGATAAATCTCGAGAACAAGAGAAGCTGGAAGAAGAAATTCTGTGTCTAAGAAAGAAATTAGAAAATGCTCAACAGAAAGTTTCTATATACCCTTCTCAAACAACAAGCTCTATTAAGTTGAATGAAATTTTGGTTGCTCAAAGATCCCCTATGATAAATACTGGAATAGGCTACGAAGGAGAATCAAGTAAAGGAAAATAAAAGGTTGACAGAGAGATTATTTTTGTAAAAGCAAAGAAGGATGAGGAAGTAGCTCAAATAATTCCAACAAAAGAAGAAATCTGCAATAAGAGAGACAAAGAGTAGAACAAACCTCTAGTAACAAAGAATATAATGAATACTAAGATGGCAGAAAAAGAATCATATGCCCCTAAGTATATCAAATTTGGAAGTCATCAGAGGAAATTCTTCCCTCCTATGAAGAATGCCACCTGGTATGTCTGCCACAAGCCAGGGCACATTGCTACATATTGTTATGCAAGGAAGAGTAATTCAGACCTGCAAAAGATGCAAACAGTGAAGAGGCTATCTCAAACAAACATATGGAGAAAACAACCTTACATCAGGTATTCAAATAATTTCTATGGTTATTGTTTTTATTGTAAGGAATTTGGCCACAAAAATTATTGAATGTAGAAAGTATAGACAAAGACTGATGTTCAATACCTCAAGGAGGTTTATGAGTCAAAGAAATTTTGTTCATGCTCACAATTCTGCAAAACCTATAATCAAATGTTCAAAAGGGGGGCTCCAGTGGATAAAGAAGGTGAATAATTGTGACCTGGCTCTAACTGCTCAAGATCTGAAAAGCCAGTGGTACTTGGATAGTGGCTGCTCCAAACACATGACTGGAGACAGAAGCAAGTTTATAACTCTTGATGAAAAGAAATCTGGCAATGTTATTTTTGGTAATGATAAATCAGGAAAGATCAAGGGAAAAGGCTCAGTCAGCATAGACAATGGCAGAGGAAAAGCCCAAGAGGTACTGTTTGTGGATGGACTGAAAGAAAATTTACTGAGTGTCAGTTAGATTTGTGACAAAGGCTGTGAATTTATTTTTAGAGCACAAGATTGTGTAGTTAGGTCAAGCACAACAGGAAAGACTCTGCTCAAAGGTGTTCGAATAGAGAACAATGTATACATAGTGAAAGAGGAACATGAAGCCTGCCATCTTAGCAAACTTGAGGAGTCATGGTTGTGGCATAGGAGATTGGGACATCTCAGCTTTGACCATATCATCAAATTGAGCAAGAAGAAAGCTGTCAAAGACATGACAGAAATAAAAAGGCCTTCAAATACTATATGCAAATCTTTTCAATTGGGGAAACAGACTCGCACATCCTTTAAATCTAAAGAGGAGTTGTCAACAAGAAGACCACTCCAGCTTGTGCACATGGACCTGTGTGGACCTGCTAGAACTAGAACACCAAGTGGAGAATCCTATTTCATGCTGATAATAGATGACTTCTCCAGAATGACATGGGTTTCCTTTCTCAAAAATAAATCAGAAGCATTGGAAAAATTTAAGATATTCAGAGAATTAGCAGAAAATCAACTTGGATGCAAGCTGAAATGTATCTGATCAGACAGAGGAGGAGAATTCACAGATGATGACTTTGCAGACCTATGTAATGAACATGGAATAAAACAACAATTTACTATTGCGGGGACACCTCAACAGAATGGAGTAGCAGAGAGACAAAACAGGTCTGTACAACAAATAGCCAGAGCTATGATGCAAGAGAATAATATTGCTCAAACCTTCTGGGCAGAAGCAGTACACACAGCAGTACATATCCTTAATAAAGCTCACTTAAGGCCAAGCATTGACAAGACTCCATATGAACTATGGCATGGAAAGCCAGCTTCAATAAAACATTTTAGAGTCTTTGGTAGCAAGTGTTACATAAAGAATAATGATGAAAACCTTGGGAAATTTGATGCGAGAGCAGATGAAGGGATTTTTCTAGGATATGCTTCCAAAAGCAAAGGGTACAGGTGCTACAACAAGATCCTTCGGAAGATAGTTGAAAGTATTGATGTGAGATTTGATGAAGAAATTCCAAACAATACAAGAAATACAGACTGCTGCAGTCCATCAGACAACCATGAAGAGGAAGACAAGGATGATGATGAAACAAGAAAGACAACAGATAATGCAGAGCTGAGCTCGAAAACCCCCTCAAGATACACTCAGAAGAATCATCCTGAAGATCAGATCATAGGAGACAGGAAAGCAGGAGTCCAGACAAGAAGGCAGCTAACAGAACAAACTGAAGAAGTATACATAGCCATGCTCTCACAAATAGAGCCAAAGAAATTTGAAGAAGCCAGTAAGGACAAGTCTTGGGTAAAAGCAATGAATGAGGAATTGGACCAAATTGAAAAGAACAATACCTCGGAACTAGTTCCTAGACCTATTGAGAAAAATATCATTGGTTCAAAATGGGTATTCAAAAACAAAATGAATGAGCAAGGACAAGTAATCAGGAATAAAGCAAGGCTAGTCTGCAAAGGATACTCACAAATAGAAGGACTTGATTATGATGAAACATTTGCGCCTGTAGCTAGAATGGAAGCTATCCGAATGTTCCTGGCATTTGAATGCTATCAAGACTTCAAGGTATATCAAATGGATGTAAAGTCTGCTTTTCTTAATGGAGATCTAGAAGAAGAAGTGTACATGGAACAACCAGAAGGCTTCTCATTGACAGACAAAGAAGACTATGTGTGCAGACTGAAGAAGGCCCTATATGGACTGAAATAGGCTCCTCATGCTTGGTACTCAAGACTGGACAAATATTTGCAAAAATAGGGTTTTAAGAGAGGTGGAGTAGACATCAATCTATACATAAAAGCGCATGAAAATGAACTCCTAATTGTTGTTGTATATGTTGATGACATTATTTTTGGAAGCAACAAAGATGAACTAGCAAAAGGGTTTGCTGATGAGATGAAAACAGAGTTTGAAATGTCTATGATTGGAGAACTCAGTTTCTACTTGGGACTGCAAATTCAGCAAAATAACACAGGCACATTCATTTCTCAAGAAAAATACGTAAAAGAAATGCTGAAAAAATTCAAAATGGAGGACTGCAAACCAATGACAACCCCCATGATCACGGGATGCAAGCTGTGTGCTGATGATAGGTCTACAGATGTAGATAAAAAACTCTACAGATCCATGATAGGAAGCATGCTGTACTTGACAGCTTCAAGACCAGACATCATGCTAGCAGTAGGACTAGTGGCAAGATATCAAGAAGCACCTAAACAAAACCATCTTCTGGTAGTAAAAATAATACTCAGATATCTACAAGGAACAGCACAATATGGGCTTTGGTATCCTAAAGGCAAGAGCTTCACCTTAACAGCGTACACAGATGCAGATTGGGCCAGCTTTGTGGTTGACAGGAAGAGTACAAGTGGAGGTGCATTCTATCTAGGAGAAAGTCTAGTGGCATGGCTAAGCAAGAAACAAACATCCATATCTCTATCTACAACTGAAGCAGAATATATAGCAGCAGCAGCATGTTGTACACAAGTCATGTGGATGAAGCAAACTCTTCAAGACATGAAGGTAAGCATTAATGAACCTATCTCAATCAAATGTGATAATACAAGTGCTATAAGTATATCTAAAAATCATGTGCTTCATTCAAAAACTAAACATATACCAATCAAGTATCATTTTCTCCGAGAACAAGTGGCTCAGAAGATAGTTAAACTGGACTATGTATCAACGAAAGAACAAATAGCAGATATATTTACCAAACCACTTGCCAGAGAACCATTCGAATACTTAAGAGACAAACTAGGGGTAGTATCTGTAGATACTATTCTCTAATATGAAGAGAAAGTACAGTCTCAGGGGGAGAACAAAACGAAGATATCATTCCAGGGGGAGAACAGCCAGCAAAGATAAGCATAAAACAAGTCCACAGGATCAGCATTATCAATATTATCAGCATTCAGAAGCAACAAGAACCTTTCAATCGTAAAATGCATCATCTCTGTCTGCAATCTAGCACATATTACAGGCACTACAAATGAAACACAACATAGTCCAATTTCGGCAGAAGAGGACCTAAACGTAACTCAGAGAAAGGAAATGCAATGACAGAACCCATACAGAGGGATGAGGAGTCATCCTTTGCCATTGATGTCAAAGGGGGAGGAAGAACAAATAGCAAACAGGAAGAGCAAGCAACAAGAGAAAGAGAAATCAAACAGAGAAAGTGGATTGCCATCAATGCCAAAGGGGGAGACTGTTGGAAATATTGTCATTGATGGCAAAGAAGCACAAAGGAGCAGCACCTGAACTAGCAATAAGGCAAAGGAGATGACAAAGGAGGAGCACTTGAAACATCAACCAAAGAGGCAGAGGTTGAGTAGCAGAAGCAGCAAAAAGAAGAAAAAGGAGGCAGCGCTGAATCACAGACAGGCAAAGGAGGCAGCGCTGAAACAAAGACAGAAAAAGGAAGCAGTGAATACAATGGAGGCAGCAAATGAAGGCAGAGGAAGCGAATATAACAGAGGTAGAGTCGTTATCACTGCAGCAGAGGCAGAGGCAGAGGCAAAGCGACAGGAGCAGCAGAGACAGAGGCAGAGGTAGAGCTGTTATAATTCCGAGAATCGCCCAACCCGGAGGACAGATATATAATTCTGAGAATCATACCCCAAGCCGGGCGTTACGCATATAATGCAAAACCAAATTCCGGGAATCGCACACTCCAACCGGCGTTATAGATTTAACATAATTCATAAACATTATTCCGGGAATCGCCTAACCCGCTGGCGGACACACACACACACACACACACATATATATATATATAATATCCATCACAATACATATAAATGTCACGCATTTCATATTCTGCAATGGTCCAAGGCATATACATTGATATATATTTAAGTGGAGCGTGTTATGATCAATGGAAAGGAAGTAATATAAAGTGGGACCCTCACCCAATCGCAATCGAAACTCTACGATTGATCGCACGACTTTGTAAAACGCTGCGATTGAAGTGGCGACCCAATCCGCTATAAGCGGGAAGTTGATATATGCAAATTGCATCCGATCTCAATCGCAATCGGAACTATCCTACCGATCGATGAATTTTTAAAACGCCGCGATTGAAGTGGATTTTGACTCGGATCTTCTTATAAGCTTTTAGTTGACAAGTAAATCGCATCCGCAGCTCGATCGCAATCGGAACTTTTCTATTATGCGCCCCGATTGCATTTGATTGAAGTCTTTAATTCGATGGGGTTTATTAACTACGATTAACAAGGTTTGAGTTCCAATTCTAATCACCTGGTGACCTTCAAAGTCACGCTCGTTATATATAAATATATATATATATATAAAGTTTTTTACATTGTATCGAAAAGTGCCGCGTGGTCTCTAGACCCACGGACCTTAGCTTTACGGGTGGGCGATTATTAACGCTTGTGATATATGTATGTTCCGGCCTGCGGAACCTGCCACATCAACAAGACACTAATGGTATAAAAGGGATTGGAATTCCTCCAGATTTACAGTCAGCGGATATAAAAGGCACATTTACACATATGCAGCAGTTACACCACAGTAGAGGACAGAAGAGCAAACAGATCCGAAAGAAGATAAAACACAGTCACAGAAAAGACAAAGACAGCCAAAGAAAAGACAAATGCGTACCAATTCCAAAGACTAAATGAGTTGAGCTGGAGTTCTCATTTAAATTTGAATGTAAATGTTTTATTTAAATTTTTATTGTTTGTGATGCATTGGCAAGTCTCCGAGAGAAAACAAACTCCCACTGTAATGTTAAAATTGACACCTACAGTTATAATTTCCGAGTAAGCTGATAAAAGGAGTGAGAAGGCAGAAGGCAAAGAGACATGACTTTCCATTTCGAATTCCAAGCAGAATACAAACAGTCATGTGAGGAAATCTATAAATAATATCATCTTGATATGCAGAGAGAGTTTTTTGAGAGAAGTGAGAGTAAATCGAGAGAAGGCAGAATATAGAAGAGTAAGACAGAGAATATTAAGAAAATCAGAACAGAAGGAGAAGCTACAGAACAGGGCTGATATCTGAGGTAAATCAACAAACTTTCAGTTTGATAAATTGAGGAAGTTGGAGCTTCCCTATCAAGTTGCAGCTTGATAGTCGTCAGTTGTAGCTGACTAAGGTTGGAGCCTCCTGTAGGTTGGTGCCTGCAGAAAACTGAAGGTAGTTGGTGCTTCCTTGCAAGTTGTAGCTTGCAGAATTGAGGTAGGAGCCTCCTGTAGGTTGGTGCCTGCAGAAAAACAGTGGTGAGAGGGAGTTGGAGCTTGCCTTTGCATCACAACAATAATAAGATGTGGTTTTCTCCCTTTATGGGTTTCCACTTATATTTGGTGTCTCTGTGCATGATATTTCTGTAGTGATCTGATATGTATCATTTGCTTAATACCTGCTGCTCTCAAATTAAGTCTACTGCTCTATTAAACTAATACTTTCAGATTACATTCTAAGATTACTCTCACATTAAATAGAGTTTGAAATGAAGGTGTAAATAAGCTTATTGAAAAGTTTAAAAGATCAGGAATGTATTAAACTGATTCACCCCCCCCCCCTCTCAGTTTAATTAGAGATTCAACAAATCAGCCATCCCAGAAACATCAAGGAACTTGAATATTTCATTGGGAAGATTAATTTCTTGAGAAGGTTCATACCCAATTTAGCTGAACTCCTTAGAAACATGACAAATATGCTTAGAAGAGAAGGAGTTAAATGGACCTTAGAAGAAATTAAATCATTTGATTTGGTAAAACAAGCACTTACCAAAACACCAGTTCTCATTAGTCTTGATTTTAGAAAATATTTCATTCTTTTTTCATTTGCATCAGAACACACAGTAGCTGTTGTTGTATTACAAAAAAACTTGAAGGGACAAGAGCAGCCAATTACATTTTTCAGAAAGGCATTAAGAGATGCACCTCTGAAGTGCAATATAATGGAAAAACAAGCCTTTGCCTTGGTAAAAGCCTTAAAATACTTTATATTTTACATTTTACATTCCCACATTATAGCATTTGTGCCTCATTTAGTTGTAAAAGACATAATGACCCAAGATCTAGATGGAAAAAGAGGAAAGTGGATTGCTGTAATTTTAGAATATGACATAGAAATCAAACCCACTAATCTCATAAAAGGTCAAGGTCTAGCAAAACTTATGTTTGAATCCAACTTTCAAGCTCTTGATATAAACATGTTTCATGCATTAGATAAACAGGGGAGTTGACAACTCCAATTATTGAAGATCATTTTCTGAATTCATCTTGGTATGCTGACATTTTTTATGTTTTGATCAATCTTAATGCCTCTCCTCATTTGCCTAAAACAAATGCAAGATTCTTAAAGTTGAAGGCTATAAATTATTGCATTTTGAACAAATGTTTATATTGGAAAAATGCTAGTGGATTATTGCTTAATTTTTTGCCTGAGAATGATGCAGATAAGATCAAGCATGAGTTTCATGAAGGAGAATGTGGAGGCCACCTCTACTGGAAGTCATCTTCTAAAAAAATCCTTAGATCTGACTATTACTGGCCCACTCTCTTTCAATATTTCCACAAAATGATTACTGCCTATCACAAATGCCAAATTTTTAAAGGCAAAAGAAAGTTGCTTCCCTTACCTCTGCAACCAATCACTGTTGAAGCCCCTTTTCAGTAGTGGGGTCTAGATTTCATTGGGGAAATCCATCCTACCTCATCTACCCAACATAGATGGATTCTCACAGCAACAGACTATTTTACCAAGTGGATAGAAGCCATCCCATCTAGGAATGCCACAGATTCAGTTATCACTTCATTCCTTGAAAACCATATACTGTCTAGATTTGGCTATCCTAGAAAGATCATAACTGACAATGATGTTGCATTTGGATATAAAAATATGGTGGAATTCTGTCATAAATATAAGATTATATTGGGTCATTATACACCCTATTACCCTCAAGGTAATGGTTTGGCAGAATCCTCAAATAAAATTTTGGGAATATAAACAAGAAGTTGCTAGAAGTTAACAGGAAATCATGGGAGAGTAAACTAGTACATGCATTATGGGCAGACGGATTGACAGTTAAAAAATCTATTGGAATGTCCCCCTACTAGCTAGTTTATGGAACATATGCAATATTTCCAACCAGTTTAGGAGTGCTATTTATGAAGCTAATCCAAGAAATACATTATGAAGATGACGATATGACAAGAAGAATAGATCAGACTATACATCTACAACAAACCAGGGAGGAAGTATACATCAGAGCACAACAACTACAAGAAAACATCAAGAAGTTGTTTGACAAAAGAACCAAGGCAAGTGATTTTAAGATTGGTGATAAAGTATTGAAATGGGATTCAAGGAGAGAAGATAAGGCAAACATGGAAAATTTGATAACTTATGGAAAGGTCCTTGTATTATCCAATCTGCTATTGGGAACAATGCCTTCTTTCTGCAAGAATTGGATGGAGCTGAATATTTTGGAGGTCTTGTCAATGGCAGGATGCTCAAACATTATTTACGTTGAATAATATTTTAAGTTCCAAAGTTTTTTGTTCATTTTATATAACACTGCTTTTTGAATTTTAAAAACAAAAAATACAAAAAAAATAGAAAAAGAGAAAAAGAGGGCAGATATAAAAGAAGAAAGGTATATCCCCATACCAAAAAAGAAAGGAAAACTATGAAAGTGTGCAAGCGTAAATGCCAATACTTGAGAGAGCACTACTGTTTAGTCATACACCTAATCATGACCAAATAGGCTTCAATTTACTACTGATAGGTTAGTGAATCATATTTTCCAAACAATGAAATCTTGACTTATCAGTAGACTAGATTAGGATAGAAGCACAGAGGTTCAAACAAGCTTAAATCCTGAACCTATAAGTTTGATAGAAATAAATGGCTCTAATCAGATCAAAATTTGAGCCATATAGAAGAAAATAATGGTTCTAATACACTGAAAACTTGAACCAAAGAATCAAAAGAAAGAATGACTCTAAACAGATCAAAATCTGAGTCATAAGAAGAAGGGAAGATATTTTTAAATTTTCAGATCTTAAGCCTTCACAATTTTGTTTTAGAATTTTTCTGAAAATACATTCTATGAGTAGCTTGTACATACATCCATAGACATAATAGCAAATTAGACAATTTAATCTTGGTTTGGTTGTGTTATAAATTTTCTATTTTAGAATGTAGAGAATAAAATCTGACACAATTTAATCCTGCCAGATAGTAGCTTAGGTAGAGAATTTACGAGTTCAACTGCTTAATCTGAACTCATGGAAGAAATAAGGGTAGATTTAGATTAGTTTTTTGCTTTCAATAAATGAATAAAATGTTGATTTCAAAAGTTTTGCAAGTCCAAGTGCACCTTATGAAGAAAAAATGTTAAGGAAAAGTAGGTTGTGTAGGTAGAATGTTTGGGAGAAATTTGTTTGTTGATACAAAGTACTGATCATCTTTTCAAGCAGCATGATCAAGGAAGAAGAGGTTTTCAAAGGATAAGGCATAGGTCCACATCCCAGAGATCAATTTTTGAAGTTCTTGACACCTCTAAGGAGCTGTCATCCCCAAGTGGAGCCACTGTTAGCCATCAGTAAATTTTTGTCATAGCAAATGATGACTAAAACAAGTCTTGAGCCTTCAAGAGATTATTTTCATAGAAATTTTTCATTCTTGAAGCCTTCTAATGCTTTCTAAGCTCAAAACGTAATCTTCATTGCTGTTTCATTCAAAAAAATCCACCATGAAACCTTGTTGATATTAAAAGAAACTGTTTTTTAGGCCATTTTCCATTATTTCCTAAGCCTATTTCACTCATTTTTCCCTTCATTTATCCTTCATTTCCCTTTGAAAAATGCCTCCTTTCCTCTCATTTGTCCTCTATTCCCTTTGAAAAAACCCATTTTTTACCCTTCATTTTCCTTAAAAACCTTGAAAAATCCCTTTTAAACCTATAAAAACCACCTTTTTATGGTTTGAATTACCCAATTTTCCCTATTGGAACCTAAAAAAAAAACCCCTCTTTTGGCCTAAAAATAGACCCTTTTAAAAACAGACTTTAAGCCCCTGAGGGTTTAAAACTTCCACTCCTTTTTCTTCATGTGACTTGCACCTGCGACCAGGTGCTAGCCCTCTAGCCCTTTTTCCTCCACCCCCAGTCACCTACTCCTCCACATAATCACGTTTCTGCCTTATCCCTATTCCCCTTCCCTTTTCTTTTCCCTTTCCCTACTTGTTTACTCCAGCAGCAATTCCCACCGTAGATTTATAAAGATCAAGGGTCATCACATTCCCTCCAATTGCCTGAATGATATCTATCCTTCCACCCTCACAATTGATCTACACCGTAGATCCATAAGATCTGACGTCCCTCATTTAACCTATTGATTGCCCCATCCCCGCCACTTCCTTAGCCCCTTCTCCCTTGCTCCTGGTCTTCCTTCCCCCATAAAACCTTTGCCCACTTTTCTCATCGCCCATTCCTTCATTCATTTTTCTTCCCCGCCTTACCACTCTACGAATCCATCCCCACCGTTGATCTTTAAAGATCAATGGCCAACATGCTTCCCCTTTTTCCTTCTATTTTCCCAACTTATATATATCCTTTCACCCCCGTAAAACATATCTCAGCTGTTAAATCCTTTTCATCCAACGGCCCTCGTTAATCCTGCAAATCAACCCTGTCGATCAAACATTCACGCTATCAAACAAAATAGGCCACATCACAATATGGCCCACCCTCCACTATTTAAACTGTCTGTCTAATGTTCGGTTGCCACCCGGCTCCCAATAAAACCTTCTCCCATGCACCTTTCACCATCACACTCCTCCCCCACCGTTGGATCTACACCTCAT
The DNA here is from genome assembly GCA_034641835.2 of Pinus albicaulis. NCBI lineage: Eukaryota > Viridiplantae > Streptophyta > Pinopsida > Pinales > Pinaceae > Pinus > Pinus albicaulis. The sequence continues at coordinate 48,132,074 of CM076583.1, forward strand.
CATCCAACAGTCAACATCACGTTTCGCGCAACTTTTTTTGTCAGTGTTTAAAAACCAAAATTCACGCGAAACTGCTGGTTTCTTGGAGGACGCATGTCACGCAACCTATGGAATTGCATTCGATCGAACGAAAATCGTTTACCACCCGAATTTCACGTGAAAAATGCCGACGGTTTTCGCAAAACCACCAAGCCATATTTCGTGCCCAAATTCACAGTTAAACCTGGCTTTTGTAGGTTTCCTCCATGGAACCTCTTCCTGCATACTATTTCCCCTCATTACTACTCCTCTCGCCCTTTGCTAGCCTCTGCAAGAAGTTTAGCCAATACCACAGGGTTTTATTAACATTTTGTTTGTCTTATGCAGGGTTTGATGGCTGATTTTGAAGCAGAAATCCTTTCTCTAGCCCATAAAGGGACAAGGTCGACAATTACCACCTCTGAGGCCCAAACAATGGCGAAATCACAAAATATGAGCGTTCAGGGTTCAAGTTTCATGGTTTGACCAGTGCTTCTTGGGCGTTGGTCATATTATTAAAGCCTCAGCATACAGAAAACACCTATCCACAACAGAAAAAGGGAAATTCAGCAAATATTTAAAGATAAAGGGTTAAAGGCTAGAACCAAACAAAAAATTGAATAAAGCGTAGTGATTAAAGAAATAATTAAAGGCAGAAAAGAAAAGGAACAAGATGATTAAAAGTGAATAAAGTTAGCAAAAAAGGTTTAAAGGCTCGAAGATGATTATAAGGCCTTAAAACACAAATTAAAGGCAAATCAGTGTTTAAAACCACAGAAGTAGACAGATCAGTAAAGGAAGCCTCCAAGTGCCACATCAATGAGGCAATAAATCCTCAAGAAGATAGAAATGGCACCTGCCAGCTGATTTCACCTAAAAATAATACAAATTGAATGCACAATCAGAGATATTTGCCAAAGACAACTCATAATTAATTACAAGCCTACCAAAGCCTCCAAAGTCAACAAAAGTGGCTAAATTTGATTTAAGTTAATGAAAAACTGATTAAAACAAATATGAACATATGAAATCTTCTCCCTAAGGCCTCCCAAAGGTCGAGAAACATTTACTCTGTATTTATTGATTAGTTCGACCTTCTTTCACTCCACCTCCTCAAATTTACCTATATATATCATATGAGGAGTTCATTATTATCATTGGGTGTTGAATACTTATCAAGTGTAAATATTTATTAAGGCTTGCTGAAGCTCTATTTGTAATTGAAGAAACATAGGCTGAGATGAGAAGTTTGAAACTGTAAAGTCCTACTGGACTTGAAGATTGTAACTATTTTGAACATCAAATATACAAGCTGATTTATGGGATCCTGGTTCATGTTGATGGTGATGTTTTTATTACTGTAATTGTCATTTTTTCTTATGTTTTCCATACTCTCCACTTTCTTTAATAAAGAACAACAAATATAGATTAGGATTTACTGTAATAGTATCCTATTTCTCACTGATAAATCTTTATCTTAATGTTTTCTTCTAATTGTGTTTCAATTGTAATTCAATAGAGTATAACCAGTGAATTTTTGGTGAGCCCATGTTTCCCGAGTATAACTTGAGATATTTTCTTTGAAATTTTCCCTAAGAGTATGCCAAAATCAGGCTAGATTCAAAGCTCTTAACTGATCTTAGGCTACTATTTATTTTTTATCTTAAGAGTTTTCCTTTGAGAATATGCTGAAAGCAGACTAGGTTAAAATTCCTTATTTGATGTTAAACTATTCTGTGTTTTAAACTGTTTTTCCTTGAGAATATGCTAAAAGCAGGCTAAGTTAAAAGTATTTACTTGATATTAGGCTATTCTTTATTTTCCCTTGAGAGTATGTTGAAAGCAGGCTAGATTCAAAGTTCTTACCTGATCTTAAGCTGTTCTTTGTTCTTTCTTATATGTTTGCTTCTTTCACTCACTTTTGATGTTTCATACCATAACTCAATCTAAAAATATCCTTTGATATAGATGAATTTCCCCATAGACCATACTTGAAACTTGTTTCCAATTAAATCCTTTATGACTCCATATCCCAATGGATTGACACTGTCTTTGACTTCTCCTATCAGCTGAACCAATATTTCAACCTGCTAATACCTTCACCCTTCAAAAGACTTCCTTCATTTTGATGATATCCATCCCAACCAAAAACAAACAAAAACCTTGTACTTCATAACTAGCCTAATATCATAAACAAAGAATAAATATCATATCTTTAGAAAACACTTACATAGAGAGATCCCTTTCTGAATCCAGGAGGGCTAGATCCTAGGATTCCAAAGTGGTTTTGATGTAGGCTCTATACCATTTGTTCTTGCCAATCTTGCAAATTATAGAGACCCTAACAAAGTCAATCTGGCAGGGGTACAATTTGAGCTCTCATCTAAGATCATTTCCAAAGCAACAGGTATACCATACATTGGTGAGGTGTGGTTCAAACAAAAGAAGCTGGAGTTGAGTTATTATGGGCCCTATTTGAAACCCAGCTATCAACAAAATTGTAAGGTTATTTTCCCTTTTTCCCATTTTCTGTAGAGGTATGCTGCATTGATGAGGCATATTATCAATTGTTTCACATGTGAGGGGAGACACTCTCGGATCTACTCATATCATATAAGGTTGCTGATGCATTTTACTAGGGTCAAGATGATGAACCTACCTTACTAACTTTTCTGAAGCATTGATAAAATGGCCTTAGTTATCAAGAAGAAAAGCTATGACCACCAAATTCCAAGCCTCCTTCACCACTCCCTAATCAAAATGATTGTCCTATACCAGCTAGAGCAGCAAGGAATATCTTGGGAAACCTTCATCTCACATGATGAGTTTGTTGGGGTTCCTATGTTTTGGCCATTGACAAAAACCAAAAGATAAGACAACATCAAACCACTTTGGGATTCAAGGATCTAGCCCTCCTGAATCCGAAGAGGGATCTCTCTATGAATGAGTTTAAAGATGTGATATTTAAAGCCTGAAAGGTGATTTTAGGCTAGTTATGAAGAGCATGGTTTTTTTTTGTTTGTTTTTGGTTGGACAAAGACATGATGAAGGTAAGGGAAGTTCAAAATAAGGGATGAATATGTCTGCAAGTGAAGGAATGATTCGGCTGATAGCAAAGGCAAAGATAGTTATAACCCATTAGGCTATGGAGTCATAGGAGGATTTTAATTGAACAACAAGTTTCAAGAAGGATCAATGGGGAGAGTCACTTATGTCAAAGGGTCTCTTAAGTTGATTTTACGGAATGAAATAGATAGGAAATAGAGAGAAAAACAAATGAAGAACAGTGAACAGCCAAAGATCAAGTAAGTATTTTCAAACTATCTTGCTTCGTCATGTGCTTAAGGAAAAACAATAAAGTATTATGAGATTAGGTAAGTACTTTTAAACTAGCCTGCATTGAAGTACTTTGAGTTAGAAAACATTTAAAAACAGTTTGAACAACTTAAGATCAGGTAAGCGCTTCTAAACTATACTGCTTTCAGCATATTCTAGAGGAAAACACATATGATAATCACAAAGAGCAATCTATATCAGGCAAGTTCCTTTAAACCAACCTGCTTTAATATACTCTAAAGGAAAACACAAAAAATACTCATTTTGAAGAGCAATCTAGATCAGGCAAGTGCTTTTAAACCAACTTGCTTTAATATACTCTTCAAAGGGAACGTTCGAATGAAGAAAACATAGAAAATAAAGCTTTCAGTAAGAGTAGGGTACTATTGAGAGTAAATCCTAGCTCTATGTTTGCTGCTCTTTACCAGAGAAAGTGGACAGAGTGAAAAAATTAAAGAAAATAACAATTGACAGTGAGGAACACATCACCATTGACATAAATCAGGATCCCATAAATCAACAACTTGTATTTGATGTTCAAACCAGTTACAATCAGCAAGCTCGGTGGGTCTCTACAACTTCAAACTTCTCATATCAGCTTATGTATCTTCAAGTTGCACACAGGGCATCAATAGCTTCAGAAAAAATTACATGCATTCAGATGTCCAGAGACCAACATTTTCTCATCTTCTACAGAAGTATTTATAGAAGAATGAGGGGGTGGGAGGATTTCCCAGGGGTCAAGTATCATTAATTATGTAATCAGTGCAATTCCTGGCCTTTGGGAACCAAGCAAGGCATAATGTGGGAATGTAATCATTTCTAATTCTCCTTCATAACTCTGTTTCTGCCTTTTGAGGCCTAATGATTGAAAAGGATCTACTTCTGGGCTATTCTTAATCTTTAAAAATAGTTTTGACAACAATTTAGGGATAAGATCCTTGATTTGCATTAATTGTTCAATTGTCTTTAGGCAATACCTCTTGTTCTGGTAGTGATTAAAACTTCTTTGATTCTTGTGAAACTGCAGGTGTCTATAGGAGTTGGAGAGAGTTCAATTGGCCTCTGCTTGTGGCGGTGGAGGCTTTCTCGGCTCAACATATGTCTTTGTTTTCTCCTAAAACACCTTTAATTTACTTGAGCTCTGTGTTCTAGGTCTTCAATCTCCTGTTCTGGTTCGTTCTGTCTTCGATATTGATACTCTATGACTGGTGCTTGATTAACTATGTTTTTTGGTGTGCAGGGCTTTACAGTGATTGAATGGTATCAATGCCTCATGAATCATTGATAAAACGTTAATTTTAAACCCTGCGAATGATTTCTCTGGTGAATCAAAGGCAGGAGGATCATCACCCTCAACCTGTGAAGTTTCTTCATCATGGCGGAAAAACCATTAAATCTTGCAAAAATACAAAAAAATGTTATAAAATCTTGCATGTGTAGGTTTACTGCTTCAGAAGGCACGTGGAGGGAGTATGGTCGTTGGATGGCATCATCCAATGGTCAAGATTGATCAAAGGAATTCAAAGGGAAGGCAGAATAATAATTTAAATATGAGTCGTCGATTACGCAAAGATCGAAGATCGGGAGGGAGGGTGGAAAGTCAAAGTGAAGGAATCAGGGTGATGAATTGTGGGTCGTCGATCTGCAGATCAGATCGACGGCAGAGATGCTTTAATGACCGCGTCGTATCCTGGTTAACTGTCAGGCTTCTTTGGTGAGCGATCACCATCCAATGAGCGGCCTCAGATCGGACGGTGCACATCAATATCGCACCCACTCCGCGTCCGAACTTTAATGCGCGATGAACGTCAGTTTTTTGAACAGTGGCGAGGACACGCGTCAGCCGGTGTATGGAATCGTTGCAAAATGAAAAAAACCGCCCCGCTCTCAAAAGTGGTGCAATGGATACCGCGTGGTTTTGCGACAGTGAGTGGATGGTGGGGACCATCGGGCGATGGATTGCGTGTCGTTGATCTGTGGATCAAATCGACGGTGGAGATTGACTGAAAAATTGCACCGGCAGAAAGTTTATAATATAATAAAACCGATAAATTTATATAGATGAGGGTTCAAAATATTAACTTACAATGCGGCTTGGCACCCGATTGCGGGGCCTTGGGTTGTATGGAGAGTCATGTGACCGGGGGTTAAAGAGGAGGGGCTAATCACCATCAGACAACACGATAAGCACTTAGAAGGCTAGCGCTTGGTTCTAGCAGCAAGGCGTATGGAGCAAAAAAAACTAAAGACTTAGCCCAAGGGGGTTTAAACCTTTACACCAAAATATGTATTTTCTTATGAAGTTTTCAATGTTTTTCAAGGGTTAGTTCTGAGAGTTTCGACATAGTTTACAACGGAGTCTTAAACTATGCAAGGTGGGATTTTATGAAGGAGGAAATGGAACAAAGGAAAGATGAGGAATTTTATGCAAAAAGAGGAAGCAAAATGAAGGTTAGTTTTGAGATGGAAGGAAAAGGAAAATGGATTTTTTGCAGCAGTCTTTCTCTTTGAATTCAACAGTATTTTTTGGGCTCTAAAATGGGAACAGCAATGAAAAAATTCAAAACAGAGGAGATGATTTCTTCAAGAGGCTTCAAGGGATAACATTTGTGCATAAAAATTGTTTCTCGAAGGCTCCAACAATGTTTTGGCCACCTTTTTATAGAAATTTTTTTATAGGTGGCCAATAGTGGCTCCACTTGGGGATGGTGCCTTCCTGAAGGCATCAAGAACTTCAGACTTGCATTCTCTGGGAGGCTGACCTATGCCTCATCCATTGGGCTGCCTTCTTTGTTGGAATGATCTTACTCTACTCTGAAAACATGTTAGCAGCCATGAAAAACAATGGATCTTCATCCAACAAGATTTATACCTACCCAATCCTACGGATCTAACATTTTTTCTTCATTAGAGTGCACTTGGATTGTCAAACTCTGTTACAACATTTTATTATTTTATTTTTTTTGAAAACAGGAAATATGATCTATTTCTACTCCTTATTTCTCCATGAACTCATATTAAACATTTGAGTGCATATGATTCTCTACCTAATCTACTAATCTGTTAGGATTAAACAGTCTAACAGATTTTATTCTCTAAATTATACAACAAAAATTTAAAAATAGTCAAGTCAAGATTAAGATGTTTGACTTGCTATGATCTATGGCATAAAAACAAGTTGCACATAGACATTTATTTTGCAGAAAATTTAAAGCAAAAATGGAAGGCTTCAGATCGAACAGTTCAAGTACTTCCTTCATCTTTTTACAGCTTTGTTTTTTTATTTTTTTATTTTTTTATTTGAGCGGTCTTTCCTTTGTTAACTGGTTTAGATTTTGAGTTGATTAGAACCAGTTATTCACCTTCTTTCTTGACTCAAGAAATAAACATATTTGAGTCATTTCTCATGGAAACTTAGGTTTAGGTTTGGAGCATGTTTGAACCTTTCATTTCTAACCTAATCTATCTACTGATAAGCCAAGATTAAATAGTTTGGAAAATTGAATTCACTATCCTATCAACAATAAATTTAAAACTAATTAGTCAAGATTAGGTTGTTTGACTAATTAGAAGTGTGTTTTTCAGCAGTGGCATTTGATCTTGCACACTTTCAGATTTGTTTCTCTTTTTTGGTATGGGGCTATACCTTTATTGTTTTTTACAATCTACCCTCTTTTATATATTTTATTGTTTTTGTATTTTTTCTTTATAAAACTGAACAAATCAATGTTATTTACCATGGAAATGAAAGCTTTTAAAATTGAACTCAACAGTAGTAATGCTTGAGAATCCCGCCATTGACAGGACCCCCAAATAGTTCTATGCCATCTAACTCTTGCAGAAAAAAGGTGTTTGGGCCAACGGTGGACTGAATCATGTAAGGAACTTGCCACAAATTGTCAAATTTACCATGTTTACCCTTATCTTATCTTTTGGAGTCCCACTTGAGTACCTTTTCTCCAATGTTGAAGTCACAAGCTTTTGTTCTCTTGTCAAACAACTTCTTTATATTCTCTTGCACCTTTTGAGCTCTATTGTAGACTTCTTTCCTTGTCTGTTGGAGATGTATAGTCTGATTGATCCTCCTTACCATACTTTCATCTTTTGACTGTATTTCTTGGATCAATTTTATCACTGGTACACCCAGGCTGGTAGGAAACACTACATCTAATCCATAAACAAGCTGGTAAGGGGACATTCCAATGGACTTCTTTGTGATGATTCTATCTGCCCACAAAGCATGCACCAACTTTTTATTCAATGATTTTTTATTTTCTTCAAGTAACTTCTTGATGATGGTCACCAAAATTTTATTTGATTATTCTACTACCCCATTACCTTGAGGGTAGTAAGCAGTAGAATTACCAAGTGTAATCTGATACCTGTGACAAAAATCAATCATCTTTCTAGAACCAAAAGCAACAACATTATCAGTAATAATCTTCCTAGGATAGCCAAATATAGACAGGATATGATCTTCAAGAAATTTGATAATGAAAAAATATATGGCATTCCTAGAAGGTATGGCCTCTATCCATTTGGTGAAGTAGTCAGTGGCTGTGAGAATCCATTTGTGTTGGGTAGATGAAGCAGGATGGATTTCTCCTATGAAATCTAGGCCCCATTGTTGAAAAGGAGCTTCAACAGTGATAGGTTGTAATGGTAAAGGGAGGAGTTTTCTTTTGCCTTCAAAAATTTGGAATTTGTGATAGGCAACTATAATTTTATGGATATCTTGAAAGAGGGTGGGCCAGTAATTGCCAGCTCTAAGGATTTTATTGGCTGTGGTTTTCCAGTAGAGATGACCTCCACATTCTCCTTCATGGAATTCATGCTTGATCATCTCTGCATCAACTTCAAGCAAACATTTAAGAAATAAACCATTAGTATTTTTCCAATATAAACCTTCATTTAAAATGCAATAGTTCCTAGCTTTCAACTTTAAAAACCTTGCCTTTGTTTTTGATTAATTAGGAGGAGCATTAAGATTTGTAAGCACATACAAGATTTTAGTGTACCAAGGTGAGCTTTGAAACCGCTCTTCGATAGTGGGAGAAGGTAATTCTTCCTGTTCATCCAAGGCATCTACCATGTTAATGTCAAGGGCTTGTAGATTAGATTCAGCCATTAATTGAGCTAAGCCTTAAACTTTAATGAGTTTTGTGGGTTTGATTTCCAAATCATTCTCTAATATTGCAGAAATCCATTTGCCCCTCTTTCCACCTGGGTCTTGTGACAAGATGTCTTTTACCACTATATTAGGCACATAGGCAATGATGTGGGAATGCAGAATATACACCCTAAAGTCCTTTAAGGGCTTTACCAAAGCATAGGCCTGTTTTTTCATTATGTTATATTTCAAGGGTGCATCCCTTAAAGCCTTGCTGAAAAAAGAAATAGGCTGTTCCTGTCCCTTTGGATTTTTCTGCAACAGGACTACAGCCACAATATGCTCTGAGGAAAAGGAAAAAATAAGGAAATCCTTTGAAAAGTCACGGCTGATCAGGACAAGTGCCCGGGTGAGTGCATGTTTTACCAATTCAAAGGATATTTTGGCTTCTACAATCCACTTCACTCCTACTTCTTTCTTGAGCATATTAGTCATGTTTCTAAGGAGCTCTGCTAAGTTGGGAATAAACCTCCTCAAGAATTTAATCATTTGAATAAAGGACTGTAATTATTTTATGTTCCTTGGTTGGCTAATATGTAGTATTCCCTCAACTCTTTTTGGATCTATTTTAATCCCCTTTTCTGATATAATATGGCCTAGGAGTTTACCTTCTTGAAGGCCAAACACTATCTTTTGGGGATTTAAAGATAATCCAAACCTTCTGCACTTTTCCAGGACCTTTCTTAGATGTTTAAGGTGCTCTTCATCCATTTTGGAATAAATTGTTTTGTCATCAAGGTAAATTACAATGAAGCGCCCTATCTCCTCTGAAAATGCAATGTCCATGGCCCTTTGGAAAGTGGCCCCAACATTCATTAATCCAAAAGGCATTTTCACAAACATGAAAGTGCCCCAAGGAGTGGTGAAAGCTGTCTGGAGTTGGTCTTCTAGGATTACTAAAACTTGGTTATACCCTGAAAAACCATCTAACCGAGAAACCCTCTTTGAACCAACTACCCTTTGTAGGATGTGTTCCATTTTGGGTAAAGTGTAATTGTCCTTTAGGGAGGCTCTGTTAAGGTTTTTGAAATCAATGCAAAATCTGATTTCTCCTGTCTTTTTCCTCACAGCTACAAGGTTAGAAACCCAACATGAAAACCTCACAGGCACTATGATTCCTGCCTCATACATTTTCTTGATTTCCTTTTCTACTAGAGGCATTTGTATTGAATTAATTTGACGCAGTTGTTTCCTAAAGGGTTTTGGTTTTCTTTCAATGGGATCTTGTGCTGGATGATTTCTGTATTGTAGGCCTTTAAGTCTTCATATATCCATGAAAACACATCAAAAAACTCTTTAAATAGGTCGATGTATTTCTTTTTCATGTCTACTGGCAAGGACCTAGCTAATTTAATCATTTTAGGCTTATCCTCTGTGCCTATGTTGCATTCCTCGACATCAAACTCTATGTATTCTACAGTGGGTTTCTTTGTTACGTCGTTAAAATAAAACAGGTCTTCTAAAAGGTGCTAACCCCCTAGGTATGTTCTTGTCCTTTGACGACAATACCTCTATGTCTTCATTTTCTGCGTCCTTGTACTCTTTAGTATGAGTTTCAAGTTTTTTAGTTAACATGTTGATTTTTACGGAATCAGATAGTTTATCTTCCTCAGGGGACTCTTTGGTGAGGCAATTTTTGTTAGATTTAGAATGTGAATCAGATAACTCAAATTCGTTCTTGCCAAGCAGGAAATTCTCTATCTACTTGTCACCCTTGAAGACCTACCAATATTTTTCATTATCTGGCACTGCAGGTCTATATTTTTTTTGAATGATGATCTATTTATCACCAGGTGATTCTTGACATGAACTAGTAGCGCAAGCCAGCCCGTTTGCAATTATGTTTTGACTCCTTGGGACAAACACGAGCTCATATTTTGTAAACGTGTTCAGGAAATCTATGGCATTATTTTGGTATACCCTTAGTCTAGGATGCTTAATGACATACTCTCCATTTAGTTCTTTGATGAATAATTCTGAGTCTCCCTGAACAATTATCTTCTTGGCTCCCAGTTCTTTCAATAGACGCAATCCTAGGATGAGAGCCTCATACTCTGCGATGTTGTTAGTGCATTTGAAATCTAGCCTGAAAGCATGGATTTCAGAGTAATTTTTTTCAGTGTTGACCAACCATATCCCAGCTCTCGCACTCTTTTTAGTGCAAGACCCATCAAAGTTCATGCACCATAAGGGATTTCTTGTAGGGCTAACATCGTTTTCATCCCTATTTCCTTGTTCATCATTATGTTCTATTCTGGGATCCGCAACATGTTGTGCTGGCCCTTGTTCCTCAGGATTTTTATGGAGTTGAGTCTGAGGGGTAGTCTGTTGTTTTCCATCTTGGATTTGTTCACTCTGGTTTGTTGTTTCAACACACTGTTCAGAATTTTCTCTCTCGTTTTCTTCCATATCTAGAACTGCCATCATTTCTAGATTAGGGGCCTCTAACTGGTTATCTGAGTCGCTGTGTTCTGGCTCTGACTCCTTTTTGGATTCATTATTGTAAAATATAAGTGAATCTAGGTCTGTATGGACAGAATAAATGGGGGAATGTTTAGGCTTTTCTAAGCTACTAACCATGAATCTCATGTGTGCCTCTCTGTATAGTCTTCTAAGCTGGCTAAAGACAGGGATAGTGGCATATGTCCCATCCATCTGTATGGTACCTTACAGCTTGGCACCCCATGATATTGACAACAACATGCCATACTTAGGAGGCACATCAGCCACCACAACATCCATCACCATGCACTTGGCTGGGATTTGGGTCAAACTCACACAAAGGTATTTGATTAGGCCAAGGCACTTCACTCTGCTAGAATCAAAAGAATATAAATCCTTGTAAGGTCTAGTAATTTCTAGTCCTATCCTTCCATTATCACCTTTGGCATAAGGTTGTGCGAGGCTCCAAATTCATGCATAGAACTATGCAGGATTTTGTCATGAACATTCAAACTCACATAAAAGGGAGGAACCGGTCCCTTTTGATATATACCTTCAATATTAGGACCAAAAAAGAGCTCTGGCTATTCATCATTAAGACTGAATATGTCATTATTATCCTCAATATTTAAAGCCTTCAAAATTTGGGTCCTATATACATTCTAGGCAGCCAACTCAATTAGGGGAACCGAGATTCTGATCTTTGAAATTTCTTGCTCTAGGCTGAAAGGAATTTTTTTCTTTGAAGAACTTGTCTCAGCCTTACTATCTGCCAATCTATCAGTAACATCAGCTTGCTGATTTGTTCTATTCATATTTGAAAAAATGGTCTTAATAGGAGTACTAGCTAAAGTGGTAGTACTACTAATGTCTGCACTCTGTTTTTCATTGTTTTGAGTGCCTTTCTCTCTACCTTTATCAAAATTCACAGCCACTGTTTTATCCTTTTTTTTGACAATTTTAGGCTTGCTTATAGTGTTTTTTTGTGAAGATTTGTCAGAGGTTTTGGTGTTGGGATTTTGTTGACTGGTTTTGCTTCTAAGGTCATATTCTTTTTGAGACTCTATGATGACATTTTCCATGTCTGAAAATAACTTTCATCATCATATATGTTGTCATCATAAGGGGTATGAAGACCTTGTTTTCTATGATAATGAATCTCAAAGTCATCATTATCTACCCCCAGCATGTTGATATCATCTTCCTCTATTATCTCATATGTTTCCTCAACCTCACTTATATAGTTTTTATGAAATGGAGGAGTGATCTGTTGATCATCTTTCCTAGGTCTGTTTGGAGGTTGGTTCCTTCTAAAATTCAGATTCTAGTTGTGGTTTTTATTTTGAGGAGCAGTTTGGTTTTGACTGGTTTGTGCTCTCTCAAGGATGCTCATTTTCTTCATCATTTGCTCCATCATTCTCTACATTTTGGAGTTGGAAGTAGAGGGTGTAGATTCCTCTCTAAACGACACTCTCTTTTCATTTTTCATTATCTCTTTCTTCTCTATCAAGTTTACTTCTACATCAAGAGCACCTTTTTTCATTTCTTCAAGAGTTGCAGGATCTCTCTCTCTCAGCTGATAGGCCATCTTAGGGTCAAATCCTTCAGGAAATTTGTTTAAAGATGAGCCTTGTGGAGGTTTTAGATCTGGGGAAAGTGCATTATATACACTATTAAATCTGGTACAATAAGCTTGTACAATTTCCCCCATGTCTCTATGGAGGTTCTTTTAATCCGAAAGGACTTGGAGAGGGTTTTTCTTTACTTCCCATTTATTTAAGAATGTCTGACGAAATTCTTAGAGATCATTGATACTATGAGGGGTTAAGCCTTTAAACCATTTTCTGAATTCCCCTCCTAAGCTTTGAGAAAATAATCTAAGCTTGAGAAAATCATCATCAATTTCATTTCGGTCAAAGTAGTCATTCATTTTATTCTATGTTGTGATGCAGTTGTAGCATTTCTAGCATCATATAATGGAATTTTAGACTGATAGTCCTGCGGAAGATTGACTAATGGTACAGGAAGGACTAAGGGAGCATACCATGCTGCCATGATATGTGGTGGAGGTGGATTTACAAGAGGTGGATTAACAGGAAGGAAAGTGGGCTGAAGTGGAGTGGTTTGAATAGTGGATGTAGGGTGAGAAGAAATGGATGAACCAGGAATAGATTACTGAGCTAATCTTCAATGAGAGACACCTAAGTTGTGAAGGAAATGTGAATCAGGAGGTGTTGTTTCTCTGCTACCAGGTTGTTCACTTGTTTCAGGAGATGAAAGTGAAGACTCAGAATCTAAATGATCTAAATCATCAAGAGACCTAGTTCTAAATGGATTCACTAACTCAACTTGCGATTGTTGTAGAGCTGAAAGACTTTCAGGAACTGAATTAGCTCTTAAGGGTGATCCGAAAATAGTTGATAATTTAATCCTAGGAGACCTCCTATGGATACTTTCTGGATTGTAAACTATCTCAGGTCGATCAGGGTCAGGATAGGCTCTAGTGTGAGTCTTTCTAGAAGCCACTATGCTATGTTTTTTAGACCTAACTAAACAAGAAAAGTGTTAACCAGATATGAGAATCTGTGAGTGGTTTAACTGATCTTTTGCTAAGAGAACTTTAATCCTAAAGCCCTCTTACTGAGTTTGAATGGTTTTATAATTATTACGGGTCCTCCCAGTGGAGTTTTAAGGTCTGAAGGGTTGTGGAGTCGCCAAGTGGAAGTTTTTAGCTTTTTTGGAGGTAAAAGGTGTTATGGTCCACTACCATGTTTTATTGAATATCAATGTGAACTATTTTTGGATTTTTTAAGTTCTAGTGGTTGTTAAGAATATGCTAACTCTATTTAAAAACTTAGCTACGGTTATGAGACAAAGACAGTCTACTCTTATGGCTAAGCTAGCTAATTTTTCAAGGTTAGATAAAGTCTTATGAGAATCCTAGGGTTTGCCTAGTTTGTTACTGAATCAAACAAGTTTCATCATGATTACCATTCTTTGGTAGTGCTTGAAAAGGCTACTTTCTACTCACAAGGTTTTATGAAGCTTTTAAGGGAATCTAAGGTGAAAATTCAATTGAGTCCCCAGTGTAGTCTCCATTATGTTGGGGTTCCTATGTTTTGGCCATTGAAAAAAACCAAAAGATAAGATAACATCAAAGCACTTTGGGATTCAAGGATCTAGCCCTCCTGAATCCGGAGAGGGATATCTCTATGAATGAGTTTAAAGATGTGATCTTTAAAGCCTGAAAGGTGGTTTTAGGCTAGTTATGAAGAGCATGGGTTTTTTTAGTTTGTTTTTGGTTGGACAAAGACATGATGAAGGTAAGGGCAGTTCAAAGTAAAGGGTGAAGATGTCTGCAAGTGAAGGAATGATTCGGCTAACAGAAAAGGAAAATATAGTTATAACCCATTGGGCTATGGATTCATAGGAGGATTTCAATTGAAAAACAAGTTTCAAGAAGGATTAATGGGGCAAGTCACTTATGTCAAAGGGTCTCTTAAGTTGATTTTATGGAATGAAACAGATAGGAAATAGAGAGAAAAACAAATGAAGAACAATGAAAAACCTAAGATCAAGTAAGTATTTTAAAACTATCTTGCTTCGGCATGTGCTTAAGGAAAAACAATAAAGTATTCTGAGATCAGGTAAGTACTTTTAAACTAGCTTGCATTGAAGTACTTTCAGTTAGAAAACATTTAAAAATAGTTCAAACAGCTTAAGATCAGGTAAGCACTTCTAAACTATAATGATTTCAGCATGTTCTAGAGGAAAACACATATGATAATCACAAAGAGTAATCTAGATTAGGAAAGTGCCTTTAAACCAACCTGCTTTAATATACTCTAAATTAAAACACAGAAAATACTCATTTTGAAGAGAAATATAGATCAGGAAAGTGCTTTTAAACCAACCTGATTTAATATACTATTCAAAGGGAACGTTTGAATGAAGAAAACATAGAAAATAAAGCTTTCAAAAAGAGTAGGGTACTGTTGAGAGTAAATCCTAGCTCTATGTTTAATGCTCTTTACCAGAGAAAGTGGACAGAGTGAAAACATTAAAGAAAATAACAATTGATAGTGAGGAACATATCACCATTGACATAAATCGGGATCCCATAAATCAATAGCTTGTATTTTATGTTCAAAACAGTTACAATCGGCAAGCTCGGTGGGTCTCTACAACTTCAAACTTCTCATATCAGCTTATGTATCTTCAAGTTGCACACATGGCATCAATAGCTTCAGAAACAATTACATGCATTTAGATGTCCAGAGACCAACATTTTCTCATCTTCTACAAAAGTATTTATAGAATAATTAGGGGGTGGGAGGATTTCCCAGGGGTCAAGTATCATTAATTATGTAATCAGTGAAATTCCTAGCCTTTGGGAACCAGGCAAGGCATAATGTGGGAATGTAATCATTTCTAATTTTCCTTCATAATTCTGTTTCTTTCTTTCAAGGCCTAATGATCGAAAAGGATCTGCTTCTGGGTTGTTCTTAATCTTTAAAAATAGTTTTTCCGAAAATTTAGAGATAAGATCTTTGATTTGCATTAATTGTTCAGCTGTCTTTAGGCAACACCTCTTGTTCTGGTAGTGATTAAAACTTCTTTGATTCCTATGAAAATACAGGTGTCTATAGGAGTTGGAGAGAGTTCGATTGCCCTCTACTTTTGGCATTGGAGGATTTCTTAAGTCTACAGATGTCTTCGTCTTCTCCTAAAACACCTTTAATTTACTTGAGATCTATGTTTTAGGCCTTCAATCTCCTGTTCTGGTTCGTTCTATCTTCGATATTGATACTCTCTGACTGGCACTTGATTAACTCTATTTTTTGGTATACAGGGCTGTACAGGGATCGAATGGCATCAATGCCTCATGAATCATTGATAAAACGTGAATTTTAAACCCTGCGAATGATTTCTCTGGTGAATCAAAGGCGGGAGGATTTTCACCCTCAGCTTGTGAATTTTCTTCAGCATGGAAGAAAAACCATTAAATCCTGCAAAAATACAAAAAAATGTTATAAAATCCTGTATGTGTAGGTTTACTGCTTCAGAAGGTGCATGGAGGGAGCATGGCCGTTGGATGGAATCATCCAACAGTCGAGATTGATCAGAGGAATTCAAAGGGAAGGCAGAAGAAGAATTTAAATCTGAGCCATCGATCACGCAAAGATCGAAAGTCGGGAGCGAGGGCGAAAAGTCAAAGCGAAGGAATTAGGGCAATGAATTGTGGGCCATCGATCTGCAAATTATATCAATGGTGGAGATGCTTTAATGACTGCGCCGTATCCTAGTTAACTGTTGGGATTCTTTAGCAAGCGATCACCATTCGATGAGCGGCCTCAGATCGGACGGTACACATCAATATTGCGCCCACTCCACGTCTGAAATTTAATGTGCGATGAACAACGATTTTGTTAACAGTGGTAAGGCCATGCGTCATCCGGTGTATGGAATCGCTGCAAAATGAAAAAAAATACCCCGCTCTCAAAAGAGGTGCGATGGATACCGCGTGGTTTTACGACGGTGAGTGGATGGCATGGAGCACCGGGTAATGGATTGCGCACCATCGATCTGTGGATCAAATCAACAGTGGAGATTGACTAAAAACTTTCACTTGTGGAAAGTTTATAATATAATAAAAACCGATAAATTTATATAGATGAAGGTTCAAAATATTAACTTACAATGCAGCTTGGTGCCCGACTGTGGGGCCTTGGGTTATATTGAGAGTCATGTGACCGGGGGTTAAATAGGAGGGGCTAATCGCCATCGAAAAATGTGATAAGCACTTAGAAGGTTAGCGCTTGGTTCTAGTACCAAGGCGTATGGAGCGAAGACAACTAAAGACTTAGCCCAAGGGGGTTTAAACCTTTACACCAAAATATGTATTTTCTTATGAAGTTTTCAATTTTTTTCAAGGGTTAGTTCTGAGAGTTTCGACATAGTTTACAATGGAGTTTTAAACTATGCAAGGTGGATTTTTATGAAGAAGTAAATGGAACAAAGGAAAGATGATGAATTTTATGCAGAAAGAGGAAGCAAAATGAAGGTTAGTTTTGAGATGGAAGGAAAAGGAAAATGGATTTTTTGCAGTAGTCTTTCTCTTTAAAATCAACAGTATTTTCTGGGCTCTGAAATGGGAACAGTAATGAAAAAATTCAAAACAGAGGATATGATGTCTTCAATAGGCTTCAAGGGATAACATTTGTGCATAAAAAATGTTTCTTGAAGGCTCCAACAATGTTTTGGCCACCTTTTGATAGAAAAAATTTTATAGGTGGCCAACAGAGTTTACAGACCACCGAGCCTTCATCCAGCAGAACTTGCCTTCCACTTCATAAACATCTACCTCCACACATCCATCAGCTCCCCATGTGCCTTCTCCACAAATAATTTTGCCTCTTACCTCTTACCCTAAATTGCCAAGTGAGGGCGTTGACAGTAGCCCTAGTGAAGAAAACATAGAAGGCAATAGTCAGGAGGAAACTGAGACAGATAATGATGGAGAAGCAGAGAGCAGTGGAGAATAAGATGATGAAAATGAAGAAAATAGTGAAGAGGAGGGAAGTATCCATGAATAAAGTAGTGATGGGAATGATGAAATTAGTGAAGGTAGCCACAAATATGATAGTAGTGAGCCCTATGAAGAGGAAAACCGAGATGAAAGTAGTGGGAAAAATGATGAAGAGGAACAACAAAGTGATGAAGAAGAGCAAAAATATGATGAATAGGAGTAGCTAGATGATGAGGAGGAGTAGCATGATGAAGAGGAAAGCCATCAAAATACACCAGAAAGTCAAGGAAAGAGTTATGACTGTCTTGACAAAAATCAGTCCATGGATGACAAAGAAAATTAGAGTGAGGAAAGTGCAGAAGATATCAAGCAAACTAAAGGTCAAAATGATGATAGCACTGCCTTTGAAACATCCATTTTCACCCCTCTCACATGCACATATCACAGAGGGAGAATAAATGTGTTTGCTGCCTCCAAAAGGCAAAGGGCCATCTCTTCTCAAACAGCCAAAAACATTGGACAAAGGCAAAGAAAAAATGGAAAAGGTTGAGAAGAAAGTACAAGTAAGAAGGAGTAAAAGGATCAAAAAGACTTCTCAAGGGCCTCTTTGTGTTCATCTATACAGTGATAATGAGGACCAAGCGATAAGTACTAAGTTTCTCCTCTTAGAAAAGGATGCCTAGCTTCAAGAATGGGAAAATTATTTTGAGAGGGCACAAAGGGTCATATACTATTATAAAGAGGAGCATAAAAATTTCAAAGAGGTGAAGAGGGGCCTTGCCTTGCAGAATAAAATGGTCAAACACTATGCAAGGAAGAGCATTCTTGCTAATTCCAAACTCAAGCAAGCCCTCATGGAGCTAGAAGAGCTAAAAAGGACCAAATGTAATATCCCCAAATTGGGATTGCTAGCAAGGCATTCCTGAAAAACGCATTTTTCAAGAACGTATGCTACAGAAAAAAAGGTTAGCCCTTGGATCTCTTATATATGATAATATAAGATCCAAATCCAAGAGGAAATCAAAATCCAAGCAAAATAGGTGAGATAAACAAGCCTCTCACACCTAGAATGGCTGAAAAATGCCCAATAATGGGACTGCAGCAATATGTAAACACAATTTTGGAGCTACAAAAATCTATTCATCCATGTAATGTGTCAAGAAACACTTCAGCATCAATTTTATGTATAACAACAAGAAGTATTACCCATTCTACCCACAAAATATGGGGAAAAGCAGTAATTTATGCCCTAAAAAGGTTAACTTCAGAGTTTTGCATAAAAATAAGGGGAAATGATGGTGGGATCCTTTATCTTAGGTCATTTGAGACTCACATACAAAATTTCAGCAAAAAAAAATTACTCTAGCGATGTTAAACAGGTCTCCCACTCCCAATATGGCTTAAAAAATGCCCAATCCCCATGACTTGACTCAAGAGAAATTAACTGAAGCTCATGCGGCATGATTTTATGAAGGTTTTAGACACAACATGTCATGAAAATTAGATCAATATTTTTTTAAATGAAATTATAGAGAAAAAGGGAGATCCAGCTCCTTTACACTTCAAAGAGAACAGCCCCGCAAGGGTTTCATGAGATACAATACATAAGAGTGCAGATCTGCAGAACTAGATCTGAAAAATATAGTTTACTCTAGAATTATATTACAACTTAGATCTAGAACATATTTTTACATGGAAAGATAGATATAATTCAGATATATGTACAAGAAAGGTTCATCAATACATTCCCCTTGGGGATCTCAGTAAATCATGAAAGTACAAGAGTAGATCTGAGATCTAAGTTACAGATCTGCAGTAATCTTTAGAAAATTCTGAAGCATATAATGTACAGCAGATCAGATCTGAAACAAACATGGATTGGACGGCCAATCCATGCATCACCATAGTGAAAGGAAGGATCCAATCACTAGAGATCTCTCCTCCAAGCTGATGCCAAAACACCCTGCAAATCTTCTACTACAAATAACATAGATCTAAAAAAGGAACTGCGCTGTAGAATATGAGCACACTTTGGCCTGATGCCAAGTTCTGGATCTGAAGCTTAACAACTAGTACTCTCTTCCAGGAGGTTAAAATACACACTCACTAAGAATAGGCACTAGTACAATCTAGATCTGAGCAGATCTAGTCTCCACTTGCTTCAGCTCACTGAAAAACGTAAACCCCAATAGGATTTACGATGTCTATGGGAGATGGAGCTTGGCCATATGCCTGATAGTGGAAGAGAAGTGAAATTCCCTCCAAGAGCTACTCAATGGAAGGTGACAAAATCCCCTAAACAGGAAATCCTCACAAGTCTCTGCTAAACAGCCAAGAGAACTCGAATTGTCTAAACAAAAATAAAAATCAAATATCATCAACAACCTTCTCTTGAGCCTTCCCCTTACTTTTATAAGATGATAGCTTTGGCAAAACCTAAGCCACCTTGATGAATTATCTCCTTTCACATGAGGGCCTCCTTCTAGAACTGCGTTATCCCTCCATGAGGTACATTGTATCTAGAGAGTGATGTGATTTGGTCCTGTTGACCCAGTTAATCTCCTCAACCCTTGTTCACATGCAAGTGTATTTTATTGAAACAATGCTGATTTTCCTCTGTTCACATTGGGCATTGATTTATTTGGATGTCTTTAGGAGTTTTTATGTTCTCCTTTACATTTTATTCATCAATTAAGAAAATTTAAAAAAATGAAATATTCCTATTAGCTTGGGCTAATTAGGAATATTACAGTCCTCCCCTCAAAAAATGTTGCTTGTCGTCAAGCAACTGCAAGGTTAGAACTTAAATGGATGGGGAAAGCATCTTCTCCCAAGCAATCATCCAAACAAAATGAGTCACCTTCCAACATGGTAACTCCAGAAAATTCTCTTCGACCTTAGGTTCTTGCAAAGAAGGTGGGCTGAAAAACTGAACATAGTAGACAAAATTTCCTACCCCACACTGTCCTCCTCTCCACTTAAGATAAGTGTAGAGTTATTGCTAATATTGGGCTACAATGATATTTCCCTCTAGTGGCAACATGAAGATAAGATCTATAAAGATCCTTCCTCCACGCTGTAAAACCAATTGGCCCAAAACATTCCACATGTGATGGATAGGAGAGCATCATCATATGGCATCCCATCACACATTTGGCCCACCTCCAAGAGAAACAAATATTTGGCTATGGTGGCCATAACTCTTCCCATGTTCCCATTAGAATATGTACTGCAGAAAATGTGGGAATATCCTTCCCAAAAGGACACATTCAAACCATGTGCCTTACTCAACATCATGTCTACCATCAAGATAAAAACAACACCAGCAAGTGGGATCATGATTGGAATCAAAACATGGGAATTACTGATGGTTTCATAAGGTGCTAGAAGGTACCAATAGTTTCCTAAGTGGTGACAGCGCAATTTTTCAAACTGTTGCTTGAGAGAAATACATGGAAAATTGTTTCTTGATACATTGTTAATCATATGAATCAATTGAACATACATTTAATCAAAAAACATCTGCCCAAGGCCACATAAGAGATGGTTGTCTCCATCATATGTTTTGGCCCAACATTGGTCATGGAGAAAAATCAAGAGCTTGCTTACTTTTGGAGCAATGCACTGCCAAGAGATGGTAAGAGCATGCAAATATTGTGTTGCAAAAACCAAGCTCTCACCATATGTTGGAAGTAAGAAGACACATGGATCCATGAATGGGTCCTCCATAGTAGTTTGGCACACTTCCATGAAGATAAATGAACCAAATGCTGCCTGGAAACCCTCTCCCTCATGCTTAGAAATCCAAGACAAGAAGAGTACGTCATAGTAATAGATGTCTTCATCTACTACCTCATATTTCTTACCTCCTCTTTGCCCATTAGGTGCATCAAATGAGAAGTGATCTTGGGGATACTCCATCAATAAACCCCAGCTCCAAAGTGGCAACATTGTTGGCCTATGAAAATAGGCTCCCTCCAACTCATGGCTCCAGTATTTGAGATGTAGAATGTTAAAGGCATCTCCCATAATGCTGCTATATGTAAGAAGTCTCTCCCATGGAGAAAGTACCTCTTGAAAATATAAGGTCAAGGAGTAGCCCCTTTGCACTGTGATAGTGCCACCTTCTACTCTTGCAACATCATGAAAAATATGAGAGAAAATATGCCCTTGCTCTCCCAAGAACATCCCAAGCAACAAAATATTTTGTTGCCTCCTCATACTTCCATCATCCAAATCACGTAGTGAAAACATGGTGATTGACATGAAGAATGTTATGTCAACACAATGTGTCCATACTCCTCGTTGCCCCATGATGCAAGTATCCTACCACATAGCCTTGGAAAGAGGATGATGACCAAACTCTTTCAAGAGTAACCAACGTAGCCATGCCTGCTGCTGCCCGGTATCATAGATTTGTAAGTAGGTTTCGAGCTTCTTGCTTATCTCCACACCCATCCACCCACATGTGGGTGCCTTCCATCTTGTCCTTCCTTAACACTCTCCCAAGGAAGACTATCATTATCTCAAATCCGATTTCTGCTCTTGTATTTCATGGGATGTTGAAATGAAATCTTCTCAAGGATCCAAATAGGTGGTAGGCAAAAACCTCCCATCATGATGTGTATGGCTCAAGAAGTTTCCAATGCACACATGAGAGATGTTATCCATCCGAATATGTACTCCATCATCTATCTGTTCCTCCTTGAATCCATGAAGATCCAAGGGTGAGAAGGAAAGAGCCTCCTCAGATTGTTGAAAAACTTGGCACTCCATGAAATTTTGAAGTGCACCTCTCATGGGATCTCTTGACGAGACCTCCTCCTCATGCATGGTCTTCCAAAGCCAGTGGGGTCTTGAACCTGCTGTAGGTAGAAGTTTCTCTTTGAGCTAGGGAGTGCTCATTGAGAAAGTGTCATCTAGAAAGGAGAAAGGGTTTCTCACTTCCATATGTTTACTATCTACCATTATTTCCTCCACTGCTGAACATGAAGGCTGCTCCTCCAAGGTTGTGACAACACTGGTACATGCTTCCTCAAGTGGCAATGAGGATCCCTCTTCCTCTACCTGAATGAACTAAGGTAAAGCTAGAGTCTCTTTGGAGGTTATAGATTTAGCTTTGTATTCACTTAGAATCTCAGATCCCAAGTGTCCTCTATGCCTCTTGTCTTCTCCTCTTCGAGAATAGGAAGTGCATGGCTCTTCCTCTTCTTGAAACCCTCTAGGAGTTTCACTGCAACTCTTCATCTGCTTAACCTCCTGGGGGAGGTCCTTTTTGGATCTGAAAAGTGATGCGAAAAATCGCATCTTCTTCAACACTTTGATCTTCTTTTATCTTCTCGGGCTGAGACTCACAAGATGAGCCAAGAAAGATGCTTTGATACCACTGTAATATCCCGAAATTGGGATTGCTAGAAAGGCATGCCCAAAAAATGCATTTTTCAGGAATGTATGCTATAGAAAACAAGGTTAGACCTTGGATCTCTTATATCTGATAATCGAAGATCCAAATCCAAGAGGAAATCATAAACCAAGTAAACGAGGTGAGATAAACAAGCTTCTCACACCTAGAATGGATGGAAAATGCCCAATAATGGGACTGCAGCAATATGTAAACACAATGATGGAGCTGAAGCAATCTATTCTTCCATGGAATGTGTCAAGAAGCACTTTAGAATCAATTTTATGTACATCATCAAGAAGTATGACCCATTCTACCCACAAAAGATGGGGAAAAGCAACAATTTATACCCTAAAAAGGTTAACTTTAGATATTTGGGTAAAATAAGGGGAAATGAAGGTGAAATCCTTTATCTTAGGTCATGTGAGACTCACATAAAAAATTTCAGTAAAAAAAAATGACTCTAGCTATGTTAAACAAGTCTCCCACTCCCTATATGGCTTAAACAATGCCCAATCCCCATGACTTAACTCAACATAAATTAACTGAAGCTCATGCAGCATGATTTTATGAAGGTTTTAGACACTATATGTCGTGAAAATCAGATCAGGAGTTTTTTACATGAAATTATAGAGAAAAATGGAGATCCAGCTCCTTTACACTTCAAAGAGAACATCCCGACAAGGGTTTCATGAGATACAATACATAAGAGTGCAGATTTGTAGAAATAGATCTGAAGTAGTATATTAAAACTTATATCTAGATTAGATATATACATGAAAATATAGATCTAATTCAGATCTGTGTACAAGAAAGGCTCATCAATACATTCCCCTTGGGGATCTCAACAAATCATGAAAGTACAAGAGTAGATCTGAGATCTAAGTTACAGATCTGTAGTAATATTCAAAAAATTCTGAAGCATAGAATGTACAGCAGATCAGATCTGAAGCAAACATTTATTGGATGGCCAATCCATGGATCACCACAGTGAAAGGAAGGATCCAATCACTAGAGATCTCTCCTCCAAGTTGATGCCAAAACACCCTCCAACTTTTCTACTGCAAATAATGCAGATCACAAAAGGGACTGCCCTGTATACTCTGAGCACACTTTGGCCTAATTCCAAGATCTAGATCTAAAGCTTAACATT
The DNA here is from genome assembly GCA_034641835.2 of Pinus albicaulis. Classification (NCBI taxonomy): domain Eukaryota; kingdom Viridiplantae; phylum Streptophyta; class Pinopsida; order Pinales; family Pinaceae; genus Pinus; species Pinus albicaulis. The sequence continues at coordinate 48,156,126 of CM076583.1, forward strand.
TAGTACTCTCTTCCAGGAGGTTAAAAGACACACTCACTGAGAAGAGGCACTAGTACAATCTAGATTTGAGAAAATCTAGTATCCACTTGCTGCAGCTCATTGAAACAAGTAAACCCTAATAGGATTTACATTTTCTAAGGGATATGGAGCTTGGCCATATTCCTGATAGTGGAAGAGAAGTGAAATTCCCTCCAAGAGCTACTCAATGGAAGGAGAGAGAATCTCGTAAACATGAAATCCTCACAAGTCTCTGCTAAATTGCCAAGAGAACTCAAATTGTCTAAACAGACATAAAAATAAAATATCATCAATAACCTTCTCTTGAGCCTTTCCCTTCCTTTTATAATATGAGAGCTTTGGCAAACCCTAAACCACCTTGATGAATTATCTCCTTTCACATGAGGGCCTCCTTCTAGAACTGCGCTGTCCCTCCATGAGGTACATTGTATCTAGGCAGTGTTGTGATTTGGTCGTGTTGATTGAGTCAATCTCCTCAACCCTTGTTCACATGCAAGTCTATTTTATTGAAACAGTCCTGATTTTCCTCTGTTCACATTGGGCATTGATTTATTTGGATGTTTTTAGGAGTTTTTATGTTCTCCTTTACATTTTATTCATCAATTAAGAAAATTAACACAAAATGAAATATTCCTATTAGCTTGGGATAATTATGAATATTACACCAAAGTGCATGACATTCTCAACATCTTGTCTTATGCTTCTCAGCGGGTGTCTAGAACCCCTTGAGGGGTCTCCACACCAATTTTGAGGCAAATCTAGAAACTTTTTGTTTTTTCCAAATTTTTCCCCCTAGGAGTGCAACACCATATGCACTACGCACAACATTGGGGCATCCTCAGCTGCTGGAGTTTACATTTTTTGATTTTCCATATCACCAAAAGTCTACCCACAAAATTTCAGGTCAATTGGAGCATTTTTTCCCCCTCAAAAGGTCAAAAAACACCTCAAAATTGACCTTTCTGCCTCCTTTTTAGGCCTGGTGCTGCGCACAGAGCAGTCATGGGCGATTTGATTTTTTGAGTAGGTAAATGGAATCCATTCAGCAAAAATAAAGTATTTTTGGAAATTATACTCATCAAAATTTCCAATGAGCCATCACAGGGCCAAATCCGATGGCGAGAAGGGGTCCAAAACTTAGTTGCAACAGACCCTATTTTTTGCTAAAACGACGCTATGCACAGAGACAACCTTTTGCCAAAAAGTCAACAAAAGACACTGATTAATGAAAAATTGGTTTTTTAATGTTTTTTTGGAAAAATCACTCCTAATTTGATTTGGGAGCTATGTTTTGATTTTTTTCATTTATTATCTTATCTCTTATGTGTGTTGGGCCTTGCATGGTCATTAAGCACATTTATGGCACACCGCCCTCTAGACCTGGCTTCTGGAATGAATGAGCTAACGTCGACAGAAGGAGGTCCACCATAGGTGAGGCACTGAGAGATCCTCAAGTAAGGCACGAGAGAAAATAGTAGAGCGACGGACAGATTGACACTAATGATGATGGTGAAATGGAAGGGACTGAGTAGTGAATGGACGAATTCCCTTGTTAGAGCATAAAGGGCATGAATGACATGGAAGCGATTGACGTAGTATCATAAGGGATAGGGGACAGTGGGACTGAAGGCCATAATGTGTGACACAAGAGAGAGACCAAGCAATGAAGGATGGAGGGCTATAGCGGGGTACAAAGGGACTCGGGATAGACTCCAAGAATGCGATGATGACTCAACTTGGATGCTCTAAACAAGGGCGACTCGATGGTGCTGCCACACAATAAAGGCCCAATGGGGGACCATGAGAACATGAGCGCAAGGTGGGAACTCATGACGAAAATCGACACGAACATGGACAAGTATGGAGGCGAAGTGGTGCCCCAAGCACAAGTGTTGTAAGTGAGGAAATTCGATTTAAAGGGGAGGTGAAGTGACCCTTCTTGGAAAAAATGGGTCCGGGTGAAGTAGAAAATCACAAAAACGGAAAAATATGTTGGCTATCTAAAAGAAAATAAAACATGCATTTTAGAAGGGAAATGCTAAGGGTAATATTTCTTAAGATAGAGTGCATTGCGAGGATTAGGAAGGGGATTGCCTTCGAAATATTCTAAGAGGTATGCCCCCTTACCGAGATCCTTACTGACGATGTAAGGGCCTAGCCATAATGAGTCAAAATTCCCATGACCAAGGACATCATGGGCCTGGTCATACACTAGAACAAGGTCACCTTCGTGAAAAGTGCGAGGCTGGACTTTTCTGTCATACTGAGCTTTGGTGCGTTTCTTGGTTGCTTCCATGGTTTGCAAGGCAACACGGTAGTCTTTGGAAGCGCACTCAAGCATGATAAGTCATTGTTCTAGAGGTTGGGTGTCAGGGAGAAGTTCAACGGTTATATGCAGGGAAGGAATTTCACACTTGATTGGTAAGACTGCCTCCCCTCCAAAAACGAGGTGGAAAGGAGTAAACCCGGTGGCGGTTTTAACAGAAGTTCGATAGGCCCACAAAGTAGGGAAGAGCATAAGATGCCAGTTGGTTCTGTGCTTATTCACTGTTCGTTGAAGCATAGTCTTGAGGATTTTGTTGACTGCTTCAACTTGGCCATTACCTTGGGGGTAATAGGAGGAGGAATATTGGTGCTCAAAACCCAACAGTGAGGATAGCTCACGCCATATCTCATCTTCAAAATGTCTGCCATGGTCAGAGACCAGTTGTTTCGGAACCCCGAATCGATCGATAACATGGTTAAAGAAAACGAGGGCTGCGGTAGCTGCCATGTTGTTAAATTTTGGCATGGCCTCAGCCCATTTTGTGAAATAGTCGACTGCCACGATGATATATTTGTGGTTACCAGTGGATGGCAGGCGACACTCCATAAAGTCGATGGCCCATTTACAAAAGGGCCCAGTTGAGATGACTGGATGGAGGGGAGCTGGGGGAGCTCACGCCTTAGGGACAAAATGTTGGCAATTGGGACAGTGTTTGACTGCCTCAATGCAATCACTGAAGAGGGAAGGCCAAAAATACCCAGCGCGCATGACTTTCTAGGCAGTAGCAAGACCGGAGAGGTGGCCACCGCAAGCGCCGCTATGACAGGCATTAAGGACTTGTTCAGCTTCAGCATGTGTGAGACAACGACGAAGGACAATATCGATCCCGCGACGATAGAGGTCGTCACCGATAAAGAGGTATCATGGAGCCTGGTGTCGGATACGTCGGCGAGCCTCACGATCAAGGTGGAGGGTGAAATTTTGGGTTCACAAGTAAGTAAGAATATCGCCATACCACGGGTCATCGGAAGTAATGGAAAATAAGTGTTCATCAGGAAAATCATCATTAACTGGGGGGTCTTGCGTTCTGGTAGGTAATTCAGAAATGAGCTCAGCGAGGGCTAAGCCTTTCTTACTCTTTGGTGTGACAAATTTGAGGTCGAATTCCTAAAGAATAACGACCCAACGGGCGTACTTCCCAGTGAGGATACGATGACTCAATAGGAAGGCCATGGGGTTGGAATTAGTCACAACCTTGGTGGAGCGCATGAGGATATAATGATGAAGTTTTTGGAATGAGAACACGACAGCCAGCGCTAATTTTTCTTCATACGAGTAGGAAACAGGAGGCCCTACAAGGTTCTTACTGACGTAGTAAATCACATGCTCGATACCATTGTCATCTTCCTGGATAAGGACTCCAACGACCGAATAGGTGGAAGCGGAGATGAACAGGATGAAGTCCCGATCAAAGTCGGGAGGGCGGATTAAGGGAGTGGATGTGAGAGCCTGCTTGAGGGCATCGCAAGACTCATGAGCATAGGTATCCCAAAAAAATGAGATATTGGTTCGGAGGAGTCTAAGGAACCCATGTGCGGTGGTGGCATAATCAGGGACGAACTGACGAAGAAAATTAGCTTTGCCTTGGAGACTTTGGAGCTGGCGTAGGGTATGCGGAATGGGAAGTTCAAGAATGGCTTGAAATTTCAAAGGGTCAATAGTGATACCATCCTTAGACACTATGAATCCTAAGAGACAGCCGGTGGGAATGCAAAAGACGCATTTCAACGGGTTAAGGCAGATATTATACTTGCAACATCAGAGAAAAATGGTACGTAGATCATGTAGGTGCTGCGCTCGATGCTTAGAACGCGCAGTGAGGTCGTCTAAATAAGCAAGGATAATATGAGCTAAGTCATGGAAACAATAAGACATGGCCCGTTGAAAAGTGGCACCGGCATGTTTGAGGCCGAAAGGCATGACCCGGTAAGCAAAAGTTCCCCACGGACTAATGAACGCGGTTTTTAGTTGATCAGCAGGACGGATAACAATTTGGTTGTATCCGAAGAAACCATCCATAAAGGATAGAACCTCATGCCCTGCACACTGGTCAATGATTTGGTCAATGAACGGTGTGGGGAAGTTGTCTTTGGGACAAGCTTTGTTCAAGTCGCGAAAGTCCGTGCAGACACGGATGGTGCCTTACTTCTTGAGAACGGGAACTGGGTTGGACACCCAAGTGGTGTAGTCAATGGGGTAAATGAAACCAGCCTGCTTGAGCTTATCGATTTCGGCTTTGATAGCGTCATGTCTGGAAGGATGAATGGGTCTCAACTTTTGACGGACCGGATAGGCATCAGGCCATGTGTCAATATGGTGTTCGACGATGGCGGGATCGAGTCCAGGCATTTTAGAATAGGACCAGGCGAAAATATCGTGGAATTCTTTGAAAAGCTTGGTGTAAGCTTCAAGTTCTTCCGGGGTGCATTGGGTGCCCAAGGTGACATATTCTTTGATTCCTGGTTTGACTGAAATGTCAATTTTGATGGTAGGAGAGATATTGGCCATGTTTCCTTCTTCGAAAGCATTAGGTGCAGGGATGGGATTTTTGAACCAATCAACTGCATTGGGAATGAAGTCTTTGGTTTCCACAGCATATTGGTCATGGGACTGCTGTAGGAGGAAGTATGTGCGATGGTGCATATCATCCCACGGAAAGTCAGGGTTGGTCATGGATTCCATAATGTCTTCATCGGACTGGAAGATGGGAAGACTGGAGGAAGAAGGATCACTCGATGAGATAGTGATGTGTGATGGGTCATCTAGTGGAGAAGGGCTCATATGCGCAATGTCAACAGATCCAAGGTTGACTGAGGGGGAACCGAGAGTGTCTGCAGGTCGAAGGTTAGGTGAAATATCTCTCAAGGATGATGAGAGGTACAAAATGGTGGTCGAAGGTTCCGTTGGTTCGATAGTGGGAGGAGGAATGTGAATGGGAGTAGGAATATCCTCTGGTCTTATCGAAGTAGAACTCGCAGAAAAGTGAGAAGGTATCTTGTCGTGCGTAGCCTTGAATTGGTGGTACGTGTCTAAGGAGGAACGATACTCGTCAAGGCGGGGACAAAGGTGGGTGTAATGGCCATGGAAATCGCACAAAGCACAAGGGTGATTTGTGTGCAAGGTTTTGAGTTTCGGGATAGAATCCGAGATAGTGACATAGACTTTGGGGATATCAGAGTCGGGAAACATCTCGTTTACCAGGATCTTGAGGTGCGGCAATTCAGGACACATATGGGTGGAGTGACTGACAATATCGCACAAAGCGCACTGGATAGCGGGCTTTGGCGGTCGCAGAGGGGTAGGGTTTGTCGGGGTGGCTTGGTCCTGATTGGTTGCCCCCTTACGAGTTTTGCCTTTCTTTCCCTTGGCTGTCACCATAGGGGCAGGGTCCTGGGGAGGTGCGGGGGGCCCGGAGGAAGCGAGGGGGACCGGTTGAACTAGTGTCAAAGCAAGGTAGGGTTTTGGGTGACTGGGTGGGGTAGCGGCTGGAGGGTCAATGTACCAGATGGGTATGCCTAGGGTCAGGTTAGGGAGAGAGAGGGTGGCCATGACCGGTACCGTGTACACTCCTGGTGGGGGAGCTAGGAACGGTATCTGACCAGAGGGGTAATGGCCAGGTGGGACGGCTCCTAAATGGCTAAGGCTTGGAGGAACCGTGCCAGGAGGATAAAGAGGCTCATGACTACCAACTGGAGGTGAAGGGCTAGGAGTAGGTTGCAGAGAGCATGGTTGCGGACTAGCCGAAGCAGGTTGCTTGAGAAGAGCCCGAGAAGATTGCATCATGCAAACATTTGATGAGCTAGGGCCAGAGATAGGAGGAGGGGGAAGACCAGGGAAGGTGCCAAGCAAGGAGGAGTCTTTGTAGATGCCAGGAGAGACACTGGTCAAGGAATCGATGGTTTTCTTGTTGGCTACAGAAGAGATAGTCGTCTCAGGTGAGGTCTAAGATTTTGGCTCATGATATGTCAACTAGTCAATGGTGACTATCTTTCGATTATGAGGGAAAGACATCTTGCGGAAAACCGCGGATGGGACAACAGACATAGCATAGGTGTAGCTTCGCCCCAATAGAATGTTGTAGTCTAGGGGGGCGTCGACGACTTCGACGTCAACACAAACAGTCTTATCGGCAAGGGTGATAGGACAATTACGAAACAGGCCAATGGGCTGGGAGGCGTGGCCGTCCCACGCTCGAAGGGTGATTGTGGAAGGGGCCAAATCAGGGGATCCGAGTTGCTTCCAAACTGAAGCGGACATCACATAGGTGGATGCCCCCTCATCAATTATACACCGAGAAACATTGGCATTCCAAATTTTGACTGGGATTTGGAAGGCGACGGAAGCAGGAAGAGGAGGGTGCTCTGATTGATGGGCGTCGAAAATAATCATTTGGTCATCAGCAGGATCTATAGTGCCCACAGCAGATAGTAGATCCTTCTTTTGGGGAGGGCATGACTGGAGGAGTTCCAGTGTGGAAATGGCAGTAGGAGATTGCGCCAAATCATCTACTATGCTATACGAATGAGCAGCTCGACCATAAGCAGCATTTCGACATAACGGTCCTTTAGGAATCTTGGTATGGACCTCAACTTTGAGTTGAGGGATATGTAAGGGACCATTGGATGTCGAAAGAGGCTCTGTAGAACCGGAAGAAGGGGACTCGGCGGCAGACTGAGAGGGAGGCTTGGGGTATTGGCGAGACCGAGTTTGAAGGTGAAGGTCGACGGTTGGGGAAGGATCAGAGTTCATCATAAGGATTTGGTAATCGGAGGAACCAGAAAGGGAAGGTGGAGTGGCGACCTGGCTGTCAGGCGGTTGGGTAGCCACAAATCCTTGCTGAGGGAAAGGATTAGTAAACACAGCTGGTTGGGTAGTGGCCACATTAGGAGGAGCATGAGGGGAGGCATGTTGTCCGCGCAGTGTGGCTTGAGACTCCCACATTTGCCACATCTGGGTTAAGAGGGGACAATCGTGGGTGTAATGACCATAAACACCACAACACGAACAAGGATTATTTGTGCGAAGCGGCCTGTCCCGCTTGGGCTGAGTGCCCTGTTGCTGGTTGGCAGTGTTAGGGTCAACACCTTGAGGATTGGGTCCACGAGTACCAGGGGAATATTGGTTTGGATTGCCTCACCGCCTTCTTTGAGAAGAAGGGCAATTAGTCACGCCCTGCTGTGCAAATACTTGCCCTAGAGGGGGCTGTAGGTGTTGTTGCAAGTTTGGAGGAGGCAAGGGAGATGGAAGCACATATGCTGGAGGAGCTGGCGCACTAGGCTGCAGATAAAGGTAATGGTTAGGTTGTGCAACATTGAGGTAAGCAGGAGGTTGGGAAAAAGGAGGAGGCATGCCGTATCCTGGATACATGATACCGGGAGGGGGAAGAGTGCTAAAGGTGTTGGCCCCTCCCTGAGGGAGACCATAGCCCATAGGAGGTTGAGCATACGGATGAGAAAGGGCTCCAACAATACCATCGGCGGAATGAGATGCCCCCAGGGCGTTAGCACCACCGGGCCTGGGGAGGTCAGGAAGAACGGTATAAACATAACCAGACTGAGCATAGATCAGGTCATATTTCAAGGCTATTTAGAGGGCGGCTTCTTCGGTTTGAGGAAAAGGGGAGGCGACATCTTTGCCAATGGGAGCTAAGAGAGAGCGAAGGAACCAGTCCATATAGATTTGATCTTCGAATGGGGGAGCTCGACATAAGCTTCGTCTTCGTCGCCATTCCTGGACATGAGCAGAAAGGAAGGTTGAAGAGGTTTGCTTGAAAGAGGTCAAAATCTTCATACCAGTATCGTATCGAAGAGGGAGTTGGAAGTAATATAAAAAGGCTTGGGCAATGGTCGCAAAGGTGGTATGGGAAGAGGTGGCTTGGTCTACATACCATTTAGAAGCTTTGCCGATAAGCGTGCGTTGGAACAATCGAAGACGGATGGATTCATCAGTAATGGAATTGGAGGAACACCACATGTGGAAAGATCGGACATGATTGGTTGGATCTTCTCCAGCAAGGTCTTCAAACTTAGGGATGTCAGAGGGGAGCTTGGTTGGCATAGCAGGCCAACCAACATCGTGGCGGATAGGGTCATTGATCAACTGATTGAAATCGGGGAGGTTGAGGCCTGCGATGTAAGGCAGCAAGGGTATGGCCGAGGTAGTTCCTGTGGTAGTTCCGCTAGTGGTAGTTCCAGCATTAGGGCCGGGAGCACCCCTAGCGTTAGGCCCTGGACTAGACATAGTGAAGGTTGTTGGCAATATGATGCAGAGTGTTGTCCTTGATGGCAACCCACTTGATGAAGATGATGGAATCCTACTTAATGAAGTTGTTCTTGATGCATTAATGATGTAAATATGATGTTCTACAAGAAGTACAGAAGTGTCAGAAAAATAAATATCAGCATGTGCAAGAATAATGATGAAAAGCGTGTGTCTTAAGGCATATGCGGGTTTGTCTAGGAGAAGTAGCGTATGCACAAGGAAAAGTACGTGCCAAGTCGCGTATGCTCAATTGTGCTCTAAATTTATAAAACCAACGGTTACTACCATGGTATTGACCCATTGTATTGAGCGTTGGGTTGTCGATTTGATCCCGTCTAGGAATACCATCGGATGCAATGTGGTCTTGGCTCATGGTATTGAAAAAGGGTAAACCTATATAAGGAGAAGAAAATCATTGTGCATGATGGGTGCATGAGTCTGGGCTTTGATGAATACTTCACTCTGAAGTATATCTGTATGGGTGAACCCTGTTCCTAATTGATAGATCTGAATCTATGAACATGATGAAGGCTCAAGATCTCTAGATCTAGAAATGGTGAATGTCAAGGATGATCTGAAAAGAAGTGAAGAAGACCTGGCGCAATCCTGTTGAAGAGATTGAAGAAATCTGGGTAAGTTTATAGATCTGGTTTGTACTGCAAATTTTATCTTTTATAGATCTATACGCAGGTTCGTTTCATGAAAAGCACGTGTATACGCGGGTATGTGGAAATAAAAGCGCATATGCGTAGTTAGGGTTTTCTTTGGAATATGTATTGAAGTATACGCAGGTTCATCTTCTGGAAAGCGCGTATATACGTGGGTCTAATTAAATAAAAGCGCGTATGATTTCTGATCTAATGGTTGTTGAAGGTTGAATCTATTTCTGCAAATCTATTCTGAAGTTTGGGTTATATCTGATATTCTATTTGATGCTTTGGACAAAGGTTGTTTATTGACAAGTAAAGGGTTGTGTTGGAGCTGTTTGATCCAGTTTGAAAATTGATGAAACGTGGTCTGTAGTGGATCTGAGGGTTGAAGCCTTTAGTATGAAAGTGGAATATTTCTGCCAGGAGAAGCTGGTACTCATATCAAGGGGTAGTAGCTCCCTTCCAGGAGAGGCTGGTAAACGAGTGTAGGGGGTTGTAGCTCCCTTCCAGGAGAGGCTGGTAAACGAGAGAAGGTTGTAGCCTTCTGCAGGTGGGTGCCTGCATGCTGGTTTGATTCTGCACCAGTACATGTTTGTAAGAAGTTTTCTTAATAATAAATTTTGAAGGCTGAAACAACGGCAGCGGTGGTTTTCTCTCGAATTGGGTTTCCATCTAAAAATCCTGGTGTTCATGTGTGTTGCATATGTGTGATGATTATCTTGTCTGCACCTGTTTACTGTTTCTGAAATATCTGATGAATGAATAATGCAATGATCTGAGTTAAGATTCAAACCATAATTAGATCTCTGGACATACGCGAGTTATGTAAAGGATATCCGCGTATATACACTAGTTTCCTTCAGTAAAGTAGCGTATGGGTTTTAGAAAGGAAAAATTAAAAGATTGATTGTCTGCACAATATACTGATTCACCCCCCCCCCCCTCTCAGTATATTTCCCAACAATTGGTATCAGAGCAGGTCCTTCTGAAAAAGCTTAGCCGCCAGAAGGAAGATCAAGCAAGATGAGCAATCATGAGGGAACAACATCTATCAAACCCCCACTCTTCAACGGAAGCAATTTAATCTTCTGGAAAGTGAGGATGAGATCCTATATTCAGTCTATGGGAGCTGATGTATGGGCCATTGTTGAACAAGGATATCAATATCCAGCCACTACACCAACAGATCCAACTGAAAGGAAGAATTATGAATCAAACGCAAAAGCGGTCAATGCTATAATATGAAGTCTAACTAAATCAGAATTTGTCAAATTCATGCAGCTAAATACAGCAAAGGAAATATGGGACAAAATCATTCTAAGTTATGAAGGCGACGCAAAGGTAAAAAGTGCAAAACTCCAAACTCTCAAAATTGAATATGAAAATTTAAAGATGCATGGTGATGAGAGTATTGCCAATTTCTTTTTACGTATTGATGATGTTGTAAATCGTATGAGAAATCTGGGTGAAAAAATATCCGACACTACTTTGGTCGAGAAAATTTTACGATCGCTAACAGAAAAATTTGAATCAAAAGTTTCTGCCCTTGAAGAAAAATAGGATATTCAAAATCTTTCCGTGGTGCAACTTCATGGCATATTGACTGCATATGAAATGAGGAGAGGAGGACCATCTGAAGTCAAAGAAGCTGTTTTTAAAGCTTCTACAAAAGGGAAAGAAGTTCAAAAACTGGAAGGATCAGGATATATCTCAGAAGAAGATGAGGCAAACTTTGTGAGAAGACTCCAACTAGGAACTGGAAGATTCAAAGGTAAGCTTCCTTTCAAATGTTTCAATTGTGGAAGAGTTGGTCATTATGCTGCAAAATGTCCTTATAAAGAAACATTTTCTAAAGAGAAATAAGTAGCAAGAAGGAATAAGAACCGATCTAGCTCTAAGAAAAGCTACTATACAAATGAAGACAGTGATGGGTTATCTGATAGTGAGGAAGAATGTGAACAAGATCTTAGACTTCTCATGGCATTTGAAAATAATTCTAGAGATGATAAGGATGCTTTTGTGGATGCTCTAGATGACAATGATTTTCTTGATCAAAACAATAAACTCAAAATATGCTTGGAAGAAAGTAAAATAATCATAGAGACTTTGAAAAGGCAGAATGAAGAACCAAAGAAACATAATGAAAAATTAGAATGTGAAGTAGTAAGTCTAAGAAAAGAACTTGAGAAAGAAAAGACTCTGAATCTTAAATTTGCTAAAGGATCTAAAACCTTAGATGAGATTATCAAGTTTCAACGTTCTCCTCTTATTAAGACAAGTCTTGGATATACCAGAGAATCTTCTCAGGCTTCTGCACCAAATTATCGAAAAGCAGCTACAACTGGTTTACTTCATCCAGCCACTCAGCAAGGGAATAAAGAATCTTTACAGGTAAAGCATGATCATCACAATACCAGGGATATCTCTCAAAGAAGCAACAATCAACAGGTAAATTCAAATAGAAGATTTCATGATCGCAGAAATTTCTACTTCAATGGACAATGTTTCTCATGTCACAATTTTGGTCATAAAGATGTTCAATGTGTTGCATATAAAACCATCATGACAAGGGAAGCAAGAAAGAAAAGGATGGATATTAAACCAAAGAAGAACACCTATAACAACTTTTCTCCTCTTCAAAATGAAGTTTAATGTACTTATTGCAATAACTTTGGCCATGAAGAATCTGAATGCAGGAGCAAAGTCCACCCAAAACAGCATTCTCCTTCAAGTTCCAAAGTATGGAAAAAGAAGGAATTACAGGTTGAAAATTGTGGGATAGCGTTATTTGCAGAAGGTGAAGAAAATCCATGGTACATTGATATTGGGTGCTCAAGACACATGACAGGTGACAAAAGCAAACTTCTTGCATATAATGCTCTAGAAAAGGAAAAGAAAGTTACATTTGGAAATGATACTCCTGCTGTAATTAAAGGAAAAGGGTCTGTGTTTCTAAAAGAAAAGGTGAAGGCTAATGATGTCTTGTATGTGGATGGATTAAGGCATAATCTGTTAAGTGTAAGTCAAATGTGTGATCAAGGAACAAAAGTTGTCTTTAGTTCAAAAGAATGTGTGGTTCGTGATCTTGATACAGGTAAAACTATTATAAAAGGGAAAATAACTCCAAGCAACTTGTATGTATTGAAGAACTGCAAAGATCAATGTTACTTGAGAAAATCTTCAGAAAATTGGCTATGGCATAGAAGGCTGGGGCATCTGAGCTTCTCTCAAATCAACAAAGCAAGCAGACTTCAAGCTGTTCGTGGTCTTCCCAATATTACTCTACCAAAGAGTATCATATGCAAATCTTGCCAATTCGGTAAGCAGACCAGAGTACAATTTAATGCCAAAGAAGGATCATCAAGCAAGCCTCTTGAACTCATTCATACTGACATATGTGGACCTATGAGGAAAAAGTCACCACGTGGGGAAGAATACTATATCTTATTTATTGATGATTACTCTAGAATGTGTTGGATCGGGTTGATTAAACACAAAGATGAAGCGTTTGAAAAATTTCAGATCTTCAAAGCATTGGTAGAAAATGAATTAGATCTAAAAATCAAGTGTCTTAGATCTGATCGAGGAGGAGAATATACATCAAATGAATTCTTTGAATTTTGTGAACAACATGGCATAAAAAAACAGTTCTCTGTAGCAGGCACTCCACAACAAAATGGCGTAGCAGAAAGAATGAATAGAACAATTCAACAAATGGCTAGAGCTATGCTTGATGATTCTGGAACTCCTGACATTTTCTGGGGAGAAGCAGCACATACAGCAACAAACATTCTCAACAAGGCACATGTTCGGGTAAATAGTGACAAAACTCCATATGAACTCTGGTATGGTAATTCTCCCTCTATGAAGCATTTTAGAATTTTTGGAAGTAAATTCTTTATAAAAAATAATGATGAAAAGCTTGGCAAGTTTGAACCAAGATAAGATGAAGGGATACTTCTTGGTTACTCATCTACAAGCAGAGCATACAAATGTTACAATAAAAGGCTTCGAAAGATTGTTGAATGTATTGATGTTGTTATTGCAACTCCTAAAGAAGAAAAACAAGCAACAAAAGAAGATGATGGTGATTTTTGTCCTTCTACATCAAATGGAAATAATATAGACAGTGGATACAATGAAGAACCTGAAGATGATTTATCTAAAAAGGCTCCATCCAGATATGTTCAAAAGAATCATCCTGAATCTCAAATTTTGGGAGACAAGGAATTAGGTGTACAAACAAGGAGGACTCTTGTGGGATCTTCTAGCTATCTGGCGTTTCTATCCACAATTGAACCACACAATGTCAATCAATCTTGCAAAGATGAATGTTGGATTCAAGCCATGAATGAAGAGCTTGATCAAATTGAAAAGAATCACACTTGGGAATTGGTGCCAAGACCACATGATAAAAATGTCATTGGAACTAAATGGATATTCAAGAACAAGTTAAATGAGAATGAGGATGTTATAAGAAACAAAGCTAGACTGGTTTGCAAGGGGTATACTCAACAAGAAGGTATAGACTTTGAAGAAACTTTTTCTCCTGTAGCTAGACTTGAAGCCATAAGAATGTTTCTTGCTTTTTCAAGTTTTCAACAAATCAAAGTTTATCAAATGGATGTTAAATCTGCCTTTCTCAATGGTGATCTAGAAGAAGAAGTTTATATAGAACAACCGGAAGGATTCATTTTGGGAAATGATGAAAATATTGTTTGTAGACTTAAAAAGGCTCTATATGGTCTCAAACAAGCTCCAAGGGCATGATATTATCGTCTTGACAAATATCTTCATCAACAAGGATTTTCAAAGGGGTCTGCTGATAGCAACTTATACACAAAGGTTGAAAATGATAAACTATTGATTGTGGTTGTATATGTAGATGACATCATTTTTGGGAGTAATGAAGAATCTATGAGTAAGAAATTTGCTTCTGTCATGCAGCAAGAATTTGAAATGTCCTTACTTGGAGAACTAACATTCTTTCTTGGGTTGCAAGTGCATCAAACTGTAGATGGAATATTCTTATCACAAGAAAAATATCTTAAGAAAATTTTGAAGAAGTATGGCATGGAATAATGCAAACATGTAAGTACACCAATGATAACTGGATGTAACCTCAGTTCTCATGATGATTCTCCCACGGTGAATCAACCAGAATATAGATCAATGATAGGAAGCATACTTTATCTCACTGGGACTAGACCAGACATTATGGATGCAGTTGGGATTGTTGGACGATTCCAAGCTAATCCAAAAGAGTCTCACCTTTAGGGTGTCAAAAGAATATTCAAATATCTACAAGGAACTCAAGACTTTGGACTATGGTATCCAAAGAATGTTGATCTTACTCTTCATGCTTACACGGATGCAGATTGGGCTGGAAATGTTGATGATCGGAAAAGCACTAGTGGTGGTGCATTCTATATGGGGCCCCGGTTGGTATCTTGGTTCAGCAAGAAGCAAAGCTCTATTGCCTTATCTACAACAGAAGCAGAATATGTGGCTGCTGCATCATGTTGCACTCAACTTCTTTGGATGATGCAAACCTTACAAGACATTCAAATCAAATGGTCACCTCCTATCTCCATTATGTGTGATAATACAAGTGCCATCAGTATCTCAAAGAATCATGTTATGCATTCCAAGACCAAGCACATTCCCATCAAGTATCACTTCTTACGTGAACAAGTGCTTGAACAAAAGGTGAAGTTGGAGTATGTTCCCTCCAAAGAACAAGTTGTTGATATATTTACCAAACCTCTACCCAGGGAAGCATTCGAATATCTCAGACAGATGCTGGGAGTAGTCTCTGCTGTGAAGAAAATCAGAACTGCTTAAATTTAGAAGATCAAATTGGATACGCGGGTTTCCTGAAATACAGTCGCGTATATACGTGATTTTATCCATAGAAATCCGCGTATGGTCAGTTGCTGACAAATTTTGGTTGGGGTCAGCATTTTACAGCACATCTGCAGCACTGTTTGATATCTCTGATGCTGTATGGTATCTCTGGTGAAGTTTTATCTCTTATATTTCTGTCTCATTCTTTGATATTGGGTAAATATGCCTTGATGATCTTCTGTTGAAAAGTGTTCAGGATGCACAAGCTAAGGGGGAGATGAAGGAGTAAACTGATGTACAGGTTCAGGGGGAGCAATAGCCTTGCTGGGTATTATGCATTGTTGGCTTATGATTCTGAAATATGATCTCTCTTGAGGTATTTCTGATATTGGTCATAAAAGGTCATATTTGTAATTTGATGAAAAAGGTCATGTTGAGACCTATGATGTAAAATTGTAATATTCAGTCATGTAAGGACTTGTTCAAATTTGTAAACCCACTTGGTTGGGTAGTTGAGTCAAAATATGTAAACCCTTTTTGGTTGGGTATTTGAGTCTCTTATGTAAATCCACTTGGTTGGATCTTTGATGTATGTATGAGTCCTTGGTGATAGGAAGGTCATAGAGTCATGTACTTCATTGAAAAATATGTTTGAACTTTCAGCATGAACTCAGGGGGAGCATGGTAACTTAATTGCACATTAGATCTGTAGAGCGCTTCCTTCTACATGAGGAGAAAAACCTTGTGTTGGTTTTGATCCGCCCTTTGCCCTTGATGTCAAAGGGGGAGAGTGACATGCTGTTTGAATAAGGGGAAAGTAACATGGTTATTGTGTAATGATTATAATCAATGTATCTATCTGTTGTGGTGATCAAACACCTTCGTGGTTGCCATCAAGTCCAAAGGGGGAGATTTTTGGCAATATGATGCAGAGTGTTGTCCTTGATGGCAACCCACTTGATGAAGATGATGGAAACCTACTTAATGAAGCTATTCTTGATGAATTAATGATGTAAATCTGATGTTCTACAAGAAGCGCAGAAGTGCCAAAAAAATAAATATCAACATGTGCAAGAATAATGATGAAAAGTGTGTGTCTTAAGGCATACGCGGGTTTGTCTAGGAGAAGTAGCATATGCACGCGGAAAAGTACGTGCCAAGTCGCGTATGCTCAATTTCACTCTAAATTTATAAAACCAAGGGTTACTACAATGGTATTGACCCATTGTATTGAGCTTTGGGTTGTCTATTTGATCCCGTCCAGGAATACCATCGGATGCAATGTGGTCTTGGCTCATGGTATTGAAAAAGGGTAAACCTATATAAGGAGAAGAAAATCATTGTGCATGACGGGTGCATGAGTCTGGGCTTTGATGAATACTTCACTCTGAAGTATATCTGTATGGGTGAACCATGTTCCTAATTGATAGATCTGAATCTATGAACATGATGAAGGCTCAAGATCTCTAGATCTAGAAATGGTGAATGTCAAGGATGATCTGAAAAGAAGTGAAGAAGACCTGGCGCAATCCTGTTGAAGAGATTGAAGAAATCTGGGTAATTTTATAGATCTGGTCCGTACTGCAAAGTTTATCTTTTATAGATCTATACGCAAGTTCGTTTCATGAAAAGCACGTGTATACGCGGGTATGTGGAAAGAAAAGCGCGTATGCGCAGTTAGGGTTTTATTTGGAATATGTACTGAAGTATACGCAGGTTCGTCTTCTCGAAAGCGCGTATATACGCAGGTCTGATTAAATAAAAGCGCGTATGATTTCTGATCTAATGGTTGCTGAAGGTTGAATGTGTTTCTGCATATATATTCTGAAGTCTGGATTATATCTGATATTCTGTTACAGTGGTTTCACTGTTCTGTTTGATGCTTTGGGCAATGGTTGTTTATTGACAAGGGTTGTGTTGGAGCTATTTGATCCAGTTTGAAAATTGATGAAACATGGTCTGTAGTGGATTTGAGGGTTGAAGCCTTCAGTATGAAAGTGGAAGATTTTTGCCAGGAGAAGCTGGTACTCATATCAGGGGGTAGTAGCTCCCTTCCAGGAGAGGCTAGTAAACGAGTGTAGGGGGTTGTAGCTCCCTTCCAGGAGAGGCTGGTAAACGAGAGAAGGTTGTAGCCTTTTGCAAGTGGGTGCCTGCGTGCTGGTTTGAGTCTGCACCAGTACATGTTTGTAAGAAGTTTTCTTAATAATAAATTTTGAAGGCTGAAACAATGGCAGTGGTGGTTTTCTCCCGAATTGGGTTTCCACCTAAAAATCCTGGTGTTCATGTGTGTTGCATATGTGTGATGATTATCTTGTCTGCACCTGTTTACTGTTTCTAAAATATCTGATGAATGAATAATGCAATGATCTGAGTTAAGATTCAAACCATAATTAGATCTCTGGACATATGCGAGTTCTGTAAAGGATATCCGCGTATATACGCTAGTTTCCTTCAGTAAAGTAGCGTATGGGTTTTAGGATGGAAAAAGTAAAAGTTTGATTGTCTGCAAAATATACTGATTCACCCCCCCTCTCAGTATATTTCCCAACAAAGGTGACAGGGGGAGAACCAGAAGGAGAAGGAGAACCCAATGAATCATAAGAGGATTCGGAGTGCGGACTCGAAGGAGGACTGGGTCGACGACGGTGGGACAGAGCAGGTCGATCGACCAGAAACTGAGGGTGAAGGCCAAGAAGTCTCCAGGAAGTGCGCCTTGGGGGCGCAATTATGACAACACAAACACGGCACAAGGGGAAGAATAACGACCACAAGGGCAAGGAGGTGCAGAATCAAGTGTTTACAATGTCGAAACAAGGGCAGATAGGTGCAGTGTCAATTGATTTTAAATTATTTGCCTGGCGGTGTAAACCAGGCTCTTCTTCGCTTAGGGTGAGTGTGTGGCGTGCGTTAATTTTAATTTTTAAACCCTTTTCATTTTGAGAGCAAGAGAAAAAGTGTGCTGCGTAACTGAAAATAAATCTACAGAGAACAGTATATAATGCTGAAATAATAGAAAAATAACAGCTACTAGTGCATCTATTCAACCCAAGAAGGCGGGTCACTCAAAACTAATCTAAAAAAGGGAAAAAATCTAATCAAAACACACTTAAAAAGAGGCCAATAGATCTAGGGTCAAGAGGGACAGGGATCTAAAGGATAAATCTGCTGAAAAGAGGTGCAGATCACAGCCAGGAGGTAGAGGCAAGGTGGCTGGAAAAAATGAGGAAATCAGCAAAAAGGAGAAGGGGCAAGGAGGAGGCCCTAAAAGTAGATCCAAACAAATCTTCAGGAGGTGATTTGAGAGGTAGAAGAGCTGATTAGAAGGGATCTGAAAAGGAGGTAACAGATCTGGAAAAGGGGAGGCTGAAACTATGAAAAATCAGACACCTAAAGCAGATAAAAATCTTCCACCAAAAGTGGAGGGTACTGAAGCCCTAGGGGGCTAGGTTCCCACTTAGATGAGAAAAACAGAAAAACCCAGAAAAATTGCAGAAAAACAGCTGAAAATTTGGCAGGTCGCAGGTTCTGACCTGTTTTCAGTGCAGGTCGCAGAAACTGGGCAGAAAAGTGCGACCTGGAGGCCCAAGTCGCAGTTTATGGGCTAAAAAGTGCGACCTAAAGCTCCGGGTGTCTCGGCGGCATATTTCCAGAAAAGTTGTCGTCTTAGTTGCGGCTGATGTCGCTTACCTGCGCAATAGGGCAAGAAACACACGGAAGTTAGAAATTTTAATGTTTTAGGGTTTTATAGGAGAAAAACAACATGAAAATAGGAAAAACAAAAAGCTGAAAATAAACCCTAGGGTCTGAAGTAGCTGGATATGCAGGAATATGAAAAACGACAACGGTTGTAATTTAAAACCCGTGTGGAGTGGCCATTTGTTAGTATGAATCCTTTGTCGAAGTGTACGAAAAAGGACCACTTTAGCTACGCATAACTAATAGCCCTAACAACAAAAGTGGCTGCCAATATCTTCATATCTGCAGTTAGTTGTTCAAGAAAAGAGCTGCAAAAAACTAGATCTATCCATAGAAAGACATTAAGCAGTAAAAAGAAGGGTTTGCTCCATATACCAATAGAAAATACAAGAACAATTTTTGAAATAATTTTTTGTATTAAGGGCACCTGGGAGGAAAACAACAAGGCGTATCCAATTCTCCTCAATAGGATGGGTTCTTGGAAGTCCTTAGCACTTCAGATCTAGAATCTCTCTCTCTTGTTGGTGTAGAAAACCCAAACAAATATAGAACTCAAAGGGAGCTCACACAGCAAATAATGTAGAAAAAAGTGACCAAGTGTATAGATCCAGAGTGATCTAATAGGCAACAAAACGTGAAGAATGGTAGGAAAAACCCTCCTATTTATAACAAAATATTGGGTCATTCTAGATCTTGGTGCATGATTAAAATAATGTTAACCAAATCTAGATCCACCTTTTTGTGGAATATTTTATTATATTTGTTGGAGGGAAAAAGTATTTGACTTGGGTCAAATCCATTTATTTGTTAATAATAATTAAATAAATGATTTATTTATCTTTTTAAGGAAGTGGTTGAAGGAAAATTAAATAAATAATGATTTATTTAATTATTTGTGGGTGATTTGGTCATATTTAACAAGGAATATTACCTAAATAAGATTTAAATAATTATTCCTAGAAAATAATAAGATAAATAAAGGTTTATCTAATTAATTTCTTTGTTTTTGGGTTAAACATGACTAGGAATAATAATTAAATTATGGTTTAATTAATTATTCCATGAGAAAAATTAAACAAAATAGGTTTGTTTAATATTTCCTTTTGGGGTTTTCCTGTTTAGACCATAAACAACCTAATAAATGTGGTTTATTAAGTTATTTTACATAGTGAAAGCAATTTTACTTAGGGTAAAATTGGTCTTACATGGTGTACTTGGGTCCATCTAATGATAATAGGTTAGATGACCAAAAAATGGTGTAACAACATTGATTAATGACAAATTGGTTTTTTAATGTTTTTTTGGAAAAATCGCTCCTAATTTGATTTGGGAGTTATGTTTTGATTTTTTTCATTTATTATCTTATCTCTTATGTATGTTGGGCCTTGCATGGTCATTAAGCACATTTATGGAATTTATGGCTAAATTAGGGTTTCTAGAAGCCTCATAGGGTTTCCAACTCCTCATTTTGCTCCATAAATAGAGCATGAGGCTTTTATGTATTAGTTGGATTTTGATGACTTATGTTGAAGCAATACATAGTCTCTTGGATTTTTTGATAACAATTTGATGTCTTGGAGCTCATCTATGCCCTGGTTTTCTTGTTGATGGAGAGAGACTATTTGTAGGATCCATAAGCTTGGTTGATGGTGAAGTGTTTCTTATGTTCATGTTTTCTAGTTTTCCATTATGTTTTCCATTTTGTTATTTTGCAGTAGGACAAAAAATTTAGATTAAGAAATGTTTTCTGATGGCACCTTACTTCTATTTGTCCTTCACTGCCTCAATGTTTTCTTCTATTGAAAGATGTTAGGGAATCCATCTCTTGCTCCCTAAGAAGTTATTAGCTTGTCCATTTCTTGAATGGTTTAGATTAGTTAGTATCAAGTACGATTTATGGCTAGCCCTACATATTGTTGCCACTGAAATACTATGTTCTTGGAATCATCTCTTTAAAAGCATCTCTTCCTAGGTTTATCAAAGAAATCTGTTTCAATCCTGCTCTTTGCCTTTACTTAGGAGAATTTGTTTCAAGGAACCTTCATAGCTATAACTTTAGATGTTCAGGGTTTCCTCTCCTTATATGGTTATAGCTACTTGTGCATCTTAAATGGTTTTCTTCTCTTAATGATGAAATCTATGAAAGTTAAATAAGTTTATTACCTTTCTATGTTTCATCTAAATGTTTGTCTTGGCTAGTTATCTTCTTTCACTATGAAATCAAATGGATTAGATTTCGCTTATGCCTTTGATTCTCTTTCTATGCTCATAAATCTTCTAACTATCTCAATTTAAAAGTACATAAAGGATTCAATTTTTTCCCTTTATTAGCTTATTGTTCTTAAGCTTAATGTTCACCTCATGACCCTTCACAACCTTAAAAGATCCACCAACCAAGTTAGAATTTCCCTGCAAATTATCTTGAAACCATTGATGAGCTTATCATGACCTTGTTATAATCCATTGCCCAATGACTTAACATTCTCCCTTGTTTTATATCTAAATCTATCTGAGCATCATACCCAACCAAAAACAATCAAAATACCCTGCACTTAACATCTAGCCTAAAATCAACCCTAATCAGCAAACAAGTTCACATTTTTGCATCTACTAGAGAGATCCCTCTCTGAATCCAGGAAGGCTAATTCCTTGGATTCCAAAGCCTGGTTTGATGTTACCCCTGTCCATTTGTATCTCAATCAGTCTAGAAAATTATGGGGAGCTAACATAATGGTGATCACGGTGGGACTTTGAGTGATAAACAAACTTAGAATTCCCTAAACCTTTAAAAAAAAACCCTTAAGAGTACTATCTTGTGGATTTATCCCACCACTCACACCAACATAATGGCGATCACGGTGGGACAGAGTTCATAGTAGCCTGAAAAACTCTTACAGACTCATATACATCCCCAGTTTGACTTAAAAAATCAACTCATAGCCAAGAGTAAAAACTAATTTCCTCACCATCCTAGCAAGATGATGACTCAGCTACAGGATACTCATTGAAACCTTAAGGCTACATAAAGAAAATAAAAATCCCAAAATTACTCCCTAGATTGATTTTTATCAAAAACTTGGTGGTGGACCATTGTATACATATCCTAAAAATTTCAAAAACATCCACCTAGTGACTCCACTAGCCTCTAGTAAGCCTTTTTTCATCTCACTGGTCCCATAGGTTTTTCTAGGGTTGTGTCAAAACAATCCAATTCAGTTTTCAGGGCCTATTTATACCTTGTGTGAGTAAATCAAACACCAAGAGAGGTCATCCTTCCAAAAAAAATTCCCAAACCTTCAGCCTCTATGATTTTCAAGTAAAGATATTTGGCTTCACGAACGATCAATACCAGATCACACCCAGACCCAAATCCTCCTACCGTAGTTGATGACCCAGAAAAGAAAACTTCTAAATCTGGAGACTCACCCACTGTTAGGACCATTCATAGAGCAAGTTCTGCACCATAACACCTTACATTTTTATAAGATCCTTAGTTTGACTTGCACCATACCAAGAATCGATTCAGGACCAAGTCACAAAGTAGAGCTGACCAAACTGACCTTGACCCCATATATTTTCACCAAAGCTCCATTAGAGAAGCTTCTCCTTCCACTCCACCTGACTTTCAGCTTCTCCATCACTTTAGCCCTTTTCATCTCAAATCCACTCAGAATCAGTTCTCCAGTCCAAGTACCTCAGCTACACCCATCCATACCACCACTATGCAAGCCTCCCCACTCCATTCTACTCCACCTCTCACAAATCATCCCCTTGTAAATCAGCCCTTATTTCCTTTTCCTCCCATTGGTATGATCCACTGGCTCTACAACAACCACTATTATCTTTTCCAAATGACTATCAGTCCAAGATCCCTCACTTCTTAGGGACTGAATCCATCACTGCTCAAAATCATGTAGATAGAATTAAAGATGCTTTTGACTACATAGAGATAGAAGAAGAAACCATACAGATGAGTATTTTTGCTTAGAGCCCAGGGGGGGAACCCAAGAAATGGTTTAAAAAATTACCTCCCAACAACATACATGATCTCCCTACCCTCTACCAAACCTTTTTGAACAAATTGGGAAATCAAGAAGAACCCCCTTCAAATTCTTTCCGAGTATAACAATCTTAAAAGGAATCCGAGAGAAAGTGTTCGTGACTACTCCACTAGGTTTAACAGTGTTTACAATTCCCTCCCACCTCACATAAAACCTCCCCAAGGCTTAGCCTTGGTAAAATATCCCGAAGGCTTTGATGCTGATATGGCCTATCAACTTAGGGAGAGAGATTACCTAACTCTAGAAGACATGCAAAAAGGGCCTATGAGTGTAGAGGCCAATTTAACTGAGAAAAGGGCTAGGATGAGATCAAAAAAAAGTGTGACTTATAAAGATGACACAACTCCTACAACCTCCTCTGCTGACACCAAACTTGACTCCATAGTTAGGACAATGGAGAGGATGATGGAAAAATTCAGTTTAAATGGGAGAACACCTCCTAGGGAAAATCAAGCCAATATTAAAAACAAGAATAGGAGTCAAAATTTTAGAAGAGACCCTCCTCAAGTTAGACAAAGAGAGAATTACCAACAAATTAGACCTCCTTTCCAAGAAAAATATGTAGATGAAGAGGAAAGAGAGCCTGAGCAGTTGGAAGAAGACCATGTAAATTTCATAGGTTCGGATGATGAGGACAACACCTTCCTTACCGAAGAAGAACAAAGGATGTTTTCTTCAAAACAAAATGAGAAATCATATGAAGATTCTAAAGACTATAGACTAGGATTTGAGAATGCCATTATGGAAGTCCATAGGCAATATGACCTTAGGAACAAAAATAATCAAGATTTTCATTAAAAAAATCAGCCAAACACTGTTGTAAGAAATACCTTTGAACATATTCCTAAAAATACAACAAAAAACAAAAACACTATGGCTAAGAAAGCTGACCTAAACAAACCAAATACTAGCCAACCTAGTAATGATTCAAACTTCCCTAGTACTTCAACTAGTAGCCCTGAAAAAACATTGTTGTCCAAACCATCAAATTAGAATCATCAAATCAAAAATGCAGAAAATTTTATGGTTGATAAACCTGATGTAAATACAATGAAGACACTTGCGCCTTTCAACTTTGAGGGGGATATTGATAAAATCGAGATAACCATACCCCTCACTGAGTTGGTAACCCAAGAGGTATATCGATCCCAGATTTTCAAAGTGTTAAATATAGGGAATGATACCAACACTTTAAACTTAACCGACGATAAACAAAAGCTATTGTTTGATCCTGAAGTGGAGGGAAAATATCAAGAAGGAGATGTCCCTCCTTTCTATGTAAGTTTGAACATACATGAAAATTTTTTGCATAATGCTATGTTAGACTCTGGTGCCTCACATAACCTCATGCCAAAGGTTTTGATGGAGAGATTGGGCTTAGAAATCACAAAGCCCTACAAACACTTGTACTCTTTTGATTCCAGTAGGGTTAAGTGTCTAGGCCTAATCAAGGATCTGTGTGTCAATCTAGCACAAATCCATGCTAAGATTCTAGTCATGGATATAGTTTTGGCTGATGTTGAGGTATAAAAGGTGTCTTTTTAACTCCTATTTATCCTAAATTAATTATCAATCCAGGTACGAATTTTTATCTCAAGAGTGTACTCAGTCTGAGGCAGAAATTTAATCTAAGATTAATGCTCTTGAATGTGCAGTACAGTGTCTTAAATACAAGAGTAAAAGGATGCTTGAAAATGAAATCTAATTACAACAATATTAAACTCAATGTTCTAAAGTTCAATCACTCACTCATCAATCATCAATCAAGGATGCAATAGTAATAACTCTTTCCTCTATCAACTGATGTAAATGAAATCAAATATGATCAAGGTAATCAATATGAGAACGTAGGCAGTAACAACCAATGTCCTTTACAATTGATGATCTTACACTCCACACTAAATAAATTAAATGGAAATGGTAACTGTGTTAAATCACTAATGCTGCTAATAAAAATAGACTAAGCAATATTTCTGTAATAACACTCCAAAGAAAAACCAAACTCTTGCAAGAAAGGAATAAATAGTAAAGATAATTAATAGAAATGGACAACAAATCTATTTACTGAAAATGAACAGCAAATTATTTCTAATGGAAATGAACAACAATCTATTAATGGAAATTAAGAGAAAACTATTTAACGAAAATGAACAGCAAACTATTAATGGAAATGGACATCAAAATATTAATGGAAATGAATAGCGAAGCTCCGTATCTGCAATGCATAAAAATACAAATTATAAAGGAATAAATACTATTGTATGTGGAAAGAAACAGCAACACGATTCACTAATGCAACACACCAATTTCATAAATCATCAAACAGTAAGCTATAAAATAAGATAACTATGAAGCAATGTGATTTAAAGGAAATGAAAACTAATGCAAACCATCACATGACTGGAATTGGAAAGTAAAGGTACAAGTAGTAAGTGGATCCACCAGGGCCGGGCCCTTAGCTTCTAATGAAGCACCATCAAACTACTCCAGTATCAAATAATGGAACGACAACCAAATTATGTATTAATCATATGTAGCATAATTTACAAGCAATCGCACTCTGTTTTAATTAACGAGAGTCAATGAACAATCTTGAAATTACAAAAGGAAATCTAAATAATCATATGATGTCTAATTGCTGTCATTTCTACAAGTGTTTTTCTTTTATAACAGCCAGTGGATGAAATAAGAAGTATAGATAACTTTGAGCAGCGATCCCTCGGGATCAAGAGATCCTGAGGGATTCACTCTATCTTCCATCTCTGGCTATCATTTTTTCTTCTTGTGCTGATGTCGCGTTGTTCCTTTCTTTACTTTGACAGTGCGCTCCAATATTGATCTTCTTGTCTGGATACAACCTTTTGTTGAAGGGACAGCAGTTACACATGCCTTATCTTTTCATCCCGAATGGTGGCTTCCCACTTCATTTAGTTCCTATATAGAAGAAAAGACAATATTTAGTTAATTTCGAAATAAGAACTAATCTCCTCAATTCTATTGTAATTCTTCAATATATTATCATTCTAGAATATAAAGGAGTCATGATTAAAGGAAAAAGATAAATAAATTTCATGGAAAATGCATACCTTTTCCAATGCTCAACACACCCCCCTGCTTACCCTTTTTCATGTCCTCATGAAAACCATAATTTACAAGTAAAGCAGTTAGAGAATAGGTGTTATAGCATCATTTTTCACCTTCATATGATTCATGATTGCTTTTATGGCTTTGGGCACCCATTCCTACAGACTTGGAAAAAATTCACTAAAAAACAGTGTAAAAATCCCCATACGTGGTTATGCCCAGAATTTTCCACGTGTATACGCGAGTCCACATGTAATTTCCCGCGTATGTCATTAAAATCATTAAAAAATATATTAAAATTCCCTATTTTCGGGCTGGGTTGATGGTTACTCTGGTAGTTCAACCACCCCAGCACGTGGCCAATTGTTTCCAACTGTTGAAACTAATTTGAGGGAGTATAAAAGCCCCTCATGTGTATGGCCTAAGGGAGAGAGAAATTATTGATATTATACTCTATTGGAATCCTCTATCCAAGTCTAAATTCCCGTGCCTCCTGCACTTCCCAGTTCATTACAGGAAACCCTTGTTTCTTGGAGATGCTCATCTCTCTATATGTCATCTCGTATGCATCTGTTCGGAAGGAATCTTAGCGAGGCAAGGGTGGGACGGATCTGGACGACGGTCTGCTCGAAGATCGTGGAAGGATTCAGGTGATCTCTCCACTCGTTATTTCTGTACATGCTATTTGTAATACAGAAGAACCATCTTGTTCCTGAAATATACGTGTTAGTGTCCACTTGCATATATGAGAATATTGTTATTTAAGCATTTATTATGGTTTATCTAATGTTGCACATGGATTTCACTAACATTTAGAGTAGGTATATGCTATACAACCAGTTCTTCGTGCTTGTTTCTTCTTTTCTTTCAGGTTAAGAAGGAAGAAGGGTTGCTGGGGGTTTGAACCCCACGAGATCTGCTTCAACCGTAGGACCTATGGGTAAGTTCCTCGATCTGATCTATTTAGTTTTTCATGAACATGTATGGTTGTGTGAGTCCTTCTTGAGTAGCATGCCCTGCTCTGTGGAGGTTGTAACCCAACAAACCTCTAGGGTGATTTTCCCTGAAACAGAACTGGCGACTTCACTGGGGATCACATTCTTGTGATTCCCCTGTTGGGTGGTTTCAGCTGTTTGATAGGTTTCCAACAGTTTTAATTTCTATTTCCAGTCCAATTTACTCTTTCTCAGTCAGACTGAAGTCCTGGTTTCTTATCCAGGCTTGATCCCTTTTTTTTTTTCATTTTTTACCTTTATATACGCAGGTTTGTCTGCACACAGTCACGTATACACGCATATTTTGTTAAAGGGAGTCGCGTATACGCGAGTTTCCTTTATCACAGTCACGTATGCACGCTTGTTGCTGAACTATAAAGTTGCGTATACCTAGGTAGATTTTGAAATTTTGGATTTCTTGGCTTTTTAGTCCTTTCTGTCTATGAAGACCTATTCCTGCAGTGTCTTTGTACCCTCTGGATTGTGAAGAAAGTGGTCTTTGGTATTTTCTCTCTCTTGTTTGATTGAAAACTAGTCTTTTTGGCAAAGTATTGTTTCTTGTGCTGGCATTTCTGGTTCGAGTACCAAGATCTCTTTCTGGGGGTTCTTGGTTGTTCTACTTCATCAGAACAGAGAGCTCCTGCTCATTTACTCTTCCTACCTTTGTGTCTTACTTTGCACTTCAATTTTTTCCCATTTCTTGGTTGGTTTTCTTGAGTTCAGTCGGCTATGTCTTGTTGCAACTTTTGAAGAGTCTTTCTTGATTCTTTGAGGTTTTTGTCTGC
This sequence comes from Pinus albicaulis, assembly GCA_034641835.2. NCBI lineage: Eukaryota > Viridiplantae > Streptophyta > Pinopsida > Pinales > Pinaceae > Pinus > Pinus albicaulis. Next base: position 48,183,849 of record CM076583.1, read on the forward strand.
GGCAAGGTTGTACTATTATTCTAGGCCGAGTGGCTGAGTTTTCTTGTCTTCTTTTGCTCATTTTGATCTTGCTACTAGTTAGCCCTATAATATTTGGAGCATTTTTGAAGTTTTTTCTTGAAATTCAGTGTTGTTTGGCTTGGGGTTTTATAGTTTTGCTTGGTCTTTTCGAACTCTTCCCTTATAAAATTCAAAAGATCAAAAAAAATTTTGCTTTGTTGTTTGCTTTTGTTTTTGCATTTTTGTTTTCGTTTCTTTGTATCTTTTGAAGCTTTGTTGAGGTTTCTTGCCTTTGTATTTTGGCTTGATTTTGGAAAGGAGTTATCATTGATTTTTTCCTCTTGTTTTTCAAGCAGTTTTTGGTGTCTTTATATTAAGAGTTCTTGATTTTGGGAACCAGCTTTTTGGACAACCAAAAAGAGATAAAACTAAAGGAATTTTGGGAAATTTCACTCTTCTTTAGGAGATTTTTCATCTTATAATTTGCATGCTTGTAGTGATTTGCATCAGGTGCACTTAAGCATTTAGTCATTTTCATAGTTTTTGTGAGTGTGAGTTTGTTATCTGAAAAAAAAAATACAATTTTTAATCTCGTAGAACCTGTGTAGAAGTTGCTTTTCATCGAAAGACAATAACTACATTTGCATGTAGTTTGGTTTTTATTAATTTCTTTCTGCGTCAAAACATCATAAGTTTTATTTCCGCATCCCTTTGACTTAACATAACAGTCGATTAAAATAAGTGATATAATTTAAAATCAACTAGCAAGTTTTCTAAGTGTCATACACCAACTAGCTAGGTTGTAGGGCCTTGGATTAGGTGAGTGGAGAGTTAACTCTCCAAGGCCGCTCAAACAAAACATAGAAGTTGATTAATTGGGCGAAATCCAACTCCGTTAGGTGGACCGGGAAAGCTCTCCTCCAGAGAGTCAAGCGCGAGGGGAAGTGAAGGCTGAGAAGAGGGATACCCCCTCTCTGATTAGCTGAATCTGACCTCAAGACCATTCCGCCTGGCTTCTGACACGGATTGGTGCCCATAGTTGCCACTCCTAGGTTCCACACAGGTGACTGCGGGGGGGAATACCCGTGATACCTGAGGCAGACGTCGCATCACTTTCAGCAGTACTTCTGGGGGGTGCCCTTGCAAAGCTTGGGTGCTTGAGCCGGCAGAGGCTGTCGTTAGGAGGTCGGCGTAACTGTTTCTGATACCTTCGCTAGTTGTTCTGGGCTGTAATTATCCCAGATTGCTTTCGGGAGGTCCTATATTTCGCTTTCCTGTATTTTGGTGTCCGGTCCTCATCACCCGGAGTGGAAATACTTGAAGGTTGTTTGCTTGATTGTATCTCAGGGATTTTTCTTATAGTGAGTGCTCTTTGCTCCTAGCTTGCTTAGCTTTATATTTTTTGAGTCTAATTAAAATTTGTTAAAGTGGCTGATCAAGCGCCTCGTCGATCGAGGAGAATCCAGGAGTTGTCTCCCGAGAGTCCAAAGCCTTCTTCGAGAAGGCATAGGAGTGATTTAGTAGGTGGTTACCACCCTGTGACGTCTGACGCAGTGGAGAGAGATCCTCCACAAGGGTCTGAAGGTTTCATAGCTGATTCCGGTGTTGGTTCTGAGAGGAGCGTTCCGCTCACCTCACGAGTTGTATTTCCTCAGGAAGAAGATTTTCAAATTGAGGAAGTACCTGAACCTCCTGGGTCAGGTCCATCTCCTCTTCCTCCTGATTATCCGTTTGTTGTTCAATACATCGGACCTGAGTAAGAGAGACTGGAAGATCCTCCGTATTATTCATACCTTTCGATGGCCACGACTGGGAACACGGCTTCTACTATGAGTGCTGCAGGCATTCAGACTCCTGCTTCTATTGAAGGAGGAGGCATTATTGCTTTATCTTCGATTGCTTCTAGTGTTGTTGTGTTTGGCTCTAATTTCACCCAAGCACATGCTTCTCATTCTGGTCCCTTCTGTTTCGAAATGCCCACTAGTGGGATTCCTTCTTTTTCCTTTTCCGTTGCTGCAGCTGGATCTACACCCATGTCGTCCATGGCTAGTGGATCAACTTCTTTTCAGGGGTTCCCCTTTGGAACTAGGCACATTCCTAGTTCCAATCCTTCTTTAGGGTCCTTTCCATTTACTTCTCAGACCCATAGTTTCAATCCTTGGTCTGGAGGTCAGAATTCGACCACTTTTACAGGATGGAACCCTGTATTCACTACACTGGGGGCAGGGAATCAGTTTTACGCTGGTCACCAAGGGAATACTTCTTTCCCTTCGTCGAGTACTTATCATACCTTTTCTCCTCTTTCTAATGCTTGAAACCCCTATCAGGGGCTTTCCTCTTCATTTCATACTTCGGCGGGGGGAACTGGTCTGGGCTTTGGTAACTCTGCGTTGGGAGGAGGTTCTTCTCCTTTTTCTACGAGTCCCTTTTGGCAACCTGGTGCCTCATCAAATCCAGGGTATTCTTTTCAGAATGTTGGGAATCCATCCCATCAAGGATGGAATCCTCAGGCTCCACCTCGCTTACCTTTTCTGGCAACGTTAAACTTGCCATATCTGTCGAAGTTGACTAATGATCCGATTTTTTATAGTACGGGGTGGCCTCCGGTTCCCACCAAACTTCCTTAAGACATTCCAAAGTTTGAAGGCAAGAATGGAGAAGATCCATCTGACCACATCACTACCTTCCATTTATGGTGTTCTTCGAACTCCCTGATCGATGATTCGATTAGGTTGAGATTATTTCAACGCACCCTAACTGGAAACGCTGCCAAATGGTATATTGAGCTAACTAGGGGCAGTTTTGCTACATTTGGAGAACTATCTGTTACATTCCTAAACCATTTCTAGTTGCCTGTCCGATATGATGCTGGGACTGAACTCCTAGCTAATTTTAAGCAGGACGATGCAACCCACATTTCTGATCACATTCAGGAATGGAGGAGAAGGAAGAGGCTTATTAAATCTCATATTCCAGGTGAATTCCTTTTGGAATGGTTTCTGAAATCCCTGCAGTCAGATATGTCGAAAGATGTATCCCTTTCTGGGGTATTTTCCGAGGAGCAGGCCATTTTTAGGGCCCAGCAGCTGGCACTGATATATTCTCAGTCTGGGGTCCTTCACAAGTATCTGCCCAATGCTCCTCGCTCCAAATTAGATTTATCTAAAACTAAGCCCAGTCCTCATGGTGACGTACTGATTGGATCGATCAATAGTGGTGCAGCCAGCCTGCTTACTCAATTGCAGCAGTTGTCTTTGCAATCTGCTCCTTCTGGTCAGGCTGTGCCTGCTGAGTCATCGCCTTCCCAGTCTTTGTGCATAAATGTTGTCCAAGCTTCTAATCCCAAAGGAAATCAACAATCCGAAGGGAAGAAGAAGGGATGTAATAATAAGAAAAAGGGCAAGAATCAGAAGGGTAATGCGAATAAAACCAACGAGCATGTTGGTGAGGGTCCAAAGGAGAAAAGGAAAGTGAAGTTTCCATGCAAGATGTGTGCTGGAGACCATCTTATGCACATTTGCCCTAAAATTTAGGATGCGCAGCGCTTGTTAGCCTAGTAGGGTTCTTCTAGTTCCTAGGCTGTGTTAACAAACCCTTTTCCCCAAGGGCAACAATTAGTTGTTCGCGCGAATCAAAATCCTGGGGCTTCCTCTGGGGGCACCTAGGAGGGGGAAATTCCATCGAACATTTTCATGATGAGTGCTCACGCAGATATCGCTACAAGATCCTGTGATTATGGCGGAGAAGAGTCTTCGAAAGCTAAGGATATTCCTGATGCTACTGAGCCACTTCACATTACCAAGCCGACTGTTGAGTCTATGCCTCGGATGCCCAAAGCATCTTCTAAGCGAGCGACGATTAATCCAAATACTAGGGCTGCTTAGAACTACTCTATTGTGGAAGATCTGGCACAGAGTCCTTGTGCTATGTCGGATTTGGAGGTACTCTAGTCTTGTTCGGCTCAGCACAGTGATTTTCTCACTACCATTGGGGCTATTGATCCAAAAAATTCTCTTCTGATTACTTTTGATATGAATAATTTTAAGAAGAGACTCCCCCATCACATGGCTTTTCATATTAAATCATCATACTGGAAGTGTAATATCTTTTGAATAGTTGTTGATGAGGGTGCTTCCACATGCGTGATGTCTCTCACATGTTGTAAGACAATTGGATCTCCTAAAGTTGTTCCATCTACCACTCTTCTGACTGCGTTCTATGGTCATTCTCACAGACCCCATGGTATTGTCCCAGCTTTGCCCATCTGTGTTGGGGGAAAAACTATCAATATATAGGTTGAGGTAGTTGACGCAAGCTTGGACTACAACCTTCTGTTGGGGAGAAACTGGATTTATGAGATGGATGCCATTGCATCCTCATTATTTCGGATTATATGTTTCCCCCACGAAGGGAGGATTGTTACAGTGGATCAACTGGACTGTCCTCCTGTAGACCCAAATGCGTCTACTGACTCATCTGTTCCTAAGTTGGATAATACTAAGGCGCCTGTTGATAATTTAGGAGTTGGAATGTATTCTTCCTTGATGGGTACTTTCGATATTTCTCCTCCTATGGTGCATATAAATGCTATTTCATCCTCCAAGGCTCCTCTTCAAAGAGAGTTCTTTAGAACTCATTATTTTGCGGACCCTTGGACCTTACCTACCCCTACTGCCACATTAGCGGAAGGTCAAGTGGGTGGAATAGCATTTCCTATTTCTGCAGCTGAGATTGCTTATCAGTCTATTATTGACTCTGCAGATTCCATCCCAGCTCCTCTGTCATTGGAAGAGTTGGATGGTGATGTGGCTTCGGCTTGGACACTTAGTTCTTCTTCGGCCCAAGATTGCCTTGATACCACTCTTCCATCTGAAGAGGCCATCCTGGAAGCTATGACTGGTATAGATAGACTGTGGGATGACTTGCATCATCGGTCTTACTTTTTACCTGATTTGAGCGAAGTTGAAACAAGTTTTCCAAGTCCTCCGTCTCCTGGTCCTGTTCGCCCAGTCTTGAACCCTTTAGCACCAACACAGGTTTATGCTAAAGGGAACATGGCTGTGATTTCTCCTACTATCTCGGTGAACATTTCCAGGGATCCCAATATTATTGAGAATGTCTTCATCGGAGATGAATGTTCCCGTAAAGAGGTTCAAATTTACACCGAGCTCTTTAAAGAGTATAGGGATGTATTCACTTGGTCTTATGAGGAAATTCCTAGAATAGATCCATCTATTGTCCAGCATGAGATCAAGACTTATCAAAACACTAAGCCGGTGAGGCAAAAACTTCGTCCGGTCAATCCTAGGAAGGCAGCAGCTATCAAAGCTGAGGTTTAGAAGATGCTTAAGGCGGGATTCATTTTCCCTGTTCCTTTGACTGAATGGGTGTCAAATCACGTTCCCGTAGATAAAAAGCAAGGAACGATTCGAGTTTGCATCGATTTCAGAGACCTAAATAAAGCATGTCCTAAAGATAATTACCCCACACCATTTATCGATCAGATCATTGACGAGTGTGCCGATAATGAGATTTTATCCTTCATGGACGGTTTCTCCGGATATAATCAGATTACTATCCATCCTGAAGATCAGCATAAGACTGCCTTTATTTGTCCCTGGGGTACATTTTTATATAAGAAAATTCCTTTTGGTCTTAAAAATGCTGGGGCTACCATTCAGTGGGCCATGTCATATGCCTTCCACGACATCAAAAAGATTATCGAGGCGTATTTGGATGATTTAGCTGCTCATTCTCGAAAGAGGATGGATCATCCTACTCACCTCCAGCAAATATTTGAAAGATGTCGTTTCTATAAGATTAGATTGAATCCGAACAAGTGCGTTTTCGCGGTTACATCCGGTTGGTTATTGGGATTCATTGTGTCTAAGGAAGGGATTAGGGTAGATCCCTTCAAGGTTGAGGCAATACTACGGTTGCCTCCCCCGTCCTCTATCCGTCAGCTTCAAAGTCTACAAGGGAAGTCTAATTTTCTTCAGAGATTTATCGTAAATTATGTTGAAGTTACCAAGGGATTTATGAGATTATTGAAGAAGGGAGTTCCATTTCTTTGGGATGACTTCACTCAACGCTCGTTCGATGCTTTGAAAAAAGCATTGACCTCTGCTCCTTTATTGAGTCCACCTGATTATAGCAGGGATTTCCTTTTGTATATGGAAGCAGCAGAATCTACTATTGGTATGGTTCTGGTTCAGGAGGATGATGCTCTTACAGAGCATGTTATATACTACCTTATTCGAGGCTTGGTAGGACCTGAACTCCGGTACACTCCGATAGAAAAGTTAGCTTTAGCAGCAGTTCATGCTGTGTAGTGACTCCGGAATTACATTATTCTTCGAAAAACTTATGTTTTGGCAGCAACCAATCCATTTTAGTTTGTCCTCTGTAGGCGAGTGATTGGGGGCAAATACAATAGATGGATTGTGATTTTGCAGGAGTTTGATCTTGAGTTTATGTCTGCCAAGTCCAAGAAATCATTAGTTTTCGCGGAATTGATCTCTGAGTTGCCCTGTGGAGAAGAGATGATCTATGATGAATCCTTCCCGGATGAACATTTGTTTCTTATCTCTTCACAGGATCCTTGGTATGGAGATATCATTGTGTATCTTCAGACTGCGAAGTTTCTCTCTACTTTTTCGAAAGATGAGCGTCGTAAGTTGCATCACTTGGCCAAGAATTATTTGATTATTGGTGATGCTTTATACCGTCGAGGGGTTGATTCAATTCTGAGACGCTGCTTAACTCTTGAAGAAGCTGAGGCTGTGCTGAATGATTCCCACAGTGGAGCTTGTGGGGGTCATTTATCTGGGCTTGCTACAGCCCAAAAAATCTTGCGTGCTGGGTACTTTTGGCCCTCGATTTTCAAATATTGTATCGAATCAGTCAAAAAGTGTCATCCATGTCAAGTATATACTCGAAAAATGCGCGCTCATCCAACTCCGCTTTTTCAGTCATTACTGTCGGTCCCTTTACAAAGTGGGGTATTGATTATACTACTTGTAACCCACCCTCGGCAAAAGGTCACAAGTACATTATTGTAGCAGTAGACTACTTTATGAAGTGGGTTGAGGCTATGCCTACTTTTGGGAATGATGGTGAGACTGCAACTCTTTTTCTTTTTAACCAGGTTATTGCTCATTTTGGTATTCCTAGAGATATTGTCACTGATCATGGCAGTCATTTTCAGAATAGTATGATGGCTGAGTTGGCTCTCATATTAGGTTTCCGACAGGAGCATTCATCTCCGTATTATCCTCAAGCCAATGGGCAAGTGGAAGCCGTGAATAAATCCTTGAAGACAATTCTTCAAAGAAAAATTGATAAGGCTAGATCCAACTGGCATATTATGCTATATCCTGCACTTTGGGCATACAGGACGTCAGTGAAAACTGCAACTGGATTTACTCCGTTTCAGCTAGTGCATGGGTTGGAATCCGTATTTCCCATTGAATGCGAGGTTCCTTCTCTTAAGTTAGTTGTTGAACTTCTTCCTGACACTACTAGTCTTGAAGAACGGCTCCTTCATCTGGAACATCTCGATGAGCAGCGTCGGGATGCTGCCACGATGAATGAAGCGCATAAAAACCGAGTTAAAGTTCAGTACGACAAGGTGGTCAAACCCATGGTTTTTTCGGAAGGTGAACTTGTTTTGGTCTATGCCCAAGAAAAATATGCCCTGGGGGCAGGAAAGTTTAAGTCTATGTGTTATGGCCCCTTCATCGTTAAAAAAGTCCTTAAGAAAGGAGCGTATACCTTGGTTGATTTCAAAGGGAACGAGTTGTCGGAGCCTCGAAATGGGCTCTATTTGAAGAAGTATTATGCCTAGGCTTCGGCCTGGCATGTTGCTTTTGTATATAGTAGTTTTGCTTTGTACATATCTGGTTGATTTTCGATCTTTGATGAGTTGGTGATGTTTTTGATCTGCTTTGGCAGGTTGTGTCAGATGTCATGAGTCATTTTGGTTTTGCAGATGGTGCTAGTAGACACACCCGGAACTTAGCTTCCGCGGCTTGGGTGCTTCATTATCCTTCCGGTCAGCTGTTAGTATCAAGAGGGGTCTGCATTGGTCCTACTTCCAATAATACAGCAGAATACACTGCAGTTGTTTATCTACTCTCAGAGGCAATATCTTTGGGTGTTGATTCATTGGTAGTTTTCTTGGACTCTCAGCTGGTGGTGTCACAGTTGAACAATACTTATCGGGTTCGAGATCCATTTTTATTACAGTTGTTCTTGAGGGTACGTTTGTTACAAAGATCATTTCATTTTTTAACTTTCATTCATATTCGTCGAGCTAACAATTGGTTGGCAGACTCATTAGCTAATCAGGCACTGGATTGGCATAACAATCATTCCATACAATAAAATTTAATCATCGAAAACATCATATGTTTTGATACATTTATCACATCACATCAAATATCGCTGTATATATATCATCAGAGTGTTCAAAAAATTTACAAAATTTGGATCCATAAAGTCATACAAAAGTTGGGCTTATGCCTGATCATGTTCAGTCTCAAAATATACAGTCATCTGATACATCATATCTATCTACTCCCGAGGTCCCTGCCCAGAAGTCGTGTTCCTATAAAACATGATCACGGTGGCAACTCGGCGGAATAACCGTACCCAGTCTCGGGGCACTCCTACCACCTGTCTCTGGATGGCTTCCAGCAGATCTTCCACGGCAGACATAGGTATTTGGCAGGTTAACCCCTCCAAGTTCCTCTGTACAGCCTGGAGAGTCCTGTCTGAATCCACTGTATCTGCTTCGCCCCTGCGACGCTTGTGGCGCGGGAAACCCTCAGGTCGAACTGGTCCAATATCTATATCATGATCATTTTTACATTGTAAGTCATTATGAATCCAATCAAAAACATGTTTGTTTTTCATTTTTTCATACATATTTGAAAAAATCCAAAAAATTATATAAGTCAAAAAATTTTGCAAACTTACCGACTGTGCCCCATGCTGTGCCTGGTGGAAGAACAAGATCTGGATCTCCACGAAAGTCCATCCCGGCATAGGGATAGTCGTCCACAGCGATGATTTTTTCTCCCCACCAAAGGAAGAACTCATCATCCCAAGTGGTCCGGGGAACTTCAATTCCCCCTAATCTCTTCATCATGTCTGCCCAACGGGCAATTCTTGGGTCTCTCAGGCTGCTGATGGTAGAGATTACTCTGGGTCTCAATGCTGGTATCTTCTCAAAGAAGAATGTCATAAAAATTGTACCATATCCAAAGTGTTTTGTCTTTGCTTGGCGGATTGAGGTCAATTTTTGCTTCATGTTCAGTAATAGGGCTGTGCACCAATCATATATATGAGTTAAGCATTCCACTGCTATGCTCATTTGCGTCCTGGACACCTGGTGTAGGGAGGCAGATCCTGCCACTCTGCCAATGGTGAAAAGGAGGATTTTCATGTGCAAATCCCTTAAATATTTGATGGCAATTTGAGTTCCAACTTTCTTGGAACCCTCTACGCAATACACGTGGACGTAATCTTCCACGCTTAGCCCCCCCAAGGGCTTCCCGTGCAAGTCTACTGGTTCCCCCCTCCGGGAGAGTCCAGTGATAAAATATATGTCTTCCACTTCAATGCGTACTGGCATCTAATCTATCATAAAGCAGTCCTCTTCCAGTTCCCAATAATTTACGAGCATTTCTAGCAACCGGGCATTACTTTTCATATTTGGCATTTTGAAAAACTTGAGCAATCCGCAATTCCAAAGAATATTTAGTGATGCTCGATCTCGCATGACTTCTTGATCAATTGCACTGTGTTCACGCTCTCTCCATGAGATTGTCATCCTGTCAAAATTCAATAAATCCTTCATTAGCTACGCATTTTTCATTTGGGCCTGCGCATACGCGACTTTCTTTATGCACAGTTGCGTGTATACGCGACTTTCGTTAGCAACCCGCGTATGCGCAAACCCATGTTTTTTAGCAAGGGTTTCTATGGTGAAAATTACTAAATTTTAATTTATGAACAGACAAAATGATTTGCAAGGATGAATGATGAGCTTACCTGACAAATTTGGTGCGATTTGATGGTCGGTTGCTCCTAATTTGACGAAAGAAGTTTTTTGCTCCAGAGCACTTTTTTCCAAATCAGCAATGTAACAATGAACCAAATATGAGGTAATTTGTCTATTTATGGCTAAAAAGTTGAAAATTTGCGCAAAAATTTGTTATGCTTATTTTTTCAATCTATCTTAAGCTGCATAACACGGATGCTTGGAAGTGCCCAGTTTGGTATGTTTTCAGGTACATTTTGACGAATTTGAGATTTTTCCCGGTTTTTTGATCCATGATTACTGACTCGTCACGGAAGGTATATGATCTTCACTGGCATATAGGTTAGGAAAATCACTTTCCGCTGCATCTTGCATACTAGCCTCCATACTGATCACTTGCCATAGGGTCGATCCCATCAGGTCATGACTATTACACCCATTTCACTCGCCGATTATTTAATCATGACTTGATGGTAGAGCCTTCCTTTACATGGGCTTCCTAGTTATTTCCTCGCTATCACTTGTTGCCCATGCTGCGTTTTATGTAGGCTCACGAGTCCTTTTTAGTCTCGCCATGACTTATGTGTCGAAGCTTTATTCTTCTTCTTCCTCACTATCATTTTTCTGGCTATTACCCTAGAGGCTCCCTGGTGTCTTTAAGTTGTATTACTACATTGCATATTGGCTACTTGTTTATCCTGGCCTTTAGCCGGCTTCATTTGGACTCAATGTTTAAGCCAACTTTTGACCTGGTCTATCTTTACAAGTTAACCATTGCATGCACTTAGCTATTGCGACTTGACACCCTTTTACCCATGGATGGAACATTCCTTTGAGTATCGCTTACCAGTTTCCGCCACCTTGAATTGAGCATAGGATTGTTCCAATCCCAGGAACTAGTGCATCTGTTTCTTGATACTCGTTCTATCCATTGTACCATAGCATTCTTTCATTCTTTTTCAGGCTTATTATGAAAAAGACAAAAAAATCAAATATAACAAAAAGAGCGGGAACGGGATGTATCTTTGTTGTTTTGATGGCAGTACAGAGTCAGCTTGTCGCCCTTGAACAAAGCACATATACTTATATATTTCCTTCATTTGGGATGGTTTTAGTTTTGACCTAGGTTCAGCCTTTACCTTGTTTCACTTGTCAGCCCTCCCCCGGTTGGTTATCTCTTCCAAACATATGGAGAGTTTGTTCTGCCTCCTCCATAACAGACTTATACAGTGTCACTTTTTACTGCCATGGTCATCATGAGTCGTGCTTTTGTTCAAGGGAAGTATAACCAGAGTCGGCCATTCTGCGGTGTCTCTTGACTCATTATTCACTTGGCCTTCCCGGTTTTGTCAGTATATTGTTCTATCACATCAGATGTTTTGGTCTTTTGCTCGTGCTGGTTTGAGAAGGTCCCCATTGACTTCTTGCAGGCGGGTTTGTCTCTTATCTACTACGACACATTGCTCTGAGAGAAAACCTAGAGCTGCACCCTGGCCTTATTTCCATCATTGATAGGTGACCTTGTGCTCAGCATTTGATCATCATTATGGGTCTTTGACTGAGTGGTTTCCCCTGTGTTTGACGTCAGCATACATTATCACACTTGGGATTCGTGCAGTACCTTTATTTCCATTTGACCCTATTAGTGGATTTCTCACCTCTGTGTCAGCTTTCATTATCGGTTGGTTCAGAGGGTTTCTTTCGTGCGCTAGCTTCATCTTGTGCATGTCGGAAACGTACTTTGGTTTTGGTTCCATCACTCTACTTCGTCTGATTCCTTCCAAATCTTGGCCTGTGGGTTACACTTGCGCTGGACTAATGTGGGATACCTTAATGCCTTCCTTCCAGCATATATTTTCCCATCGACTCCGACTCATTGCTCTGGGAATAAGGTCTAGAGTATTTTTGTCAGTACCTTAGGGTTTGCAGTCATCAGTGGCAGACTCTTCGCTATCGACAGTGGGGATTCATAATTGCCTCCTGATTGGTAGATTCTTTCAAGTGTTCGACTTCAAATCATTCATTCGCACTTGTCAGATTTTACTGGGGCACCTTGACACTCATTTTCATTATTGGTGGGTTGTCTCGCGTTGGTTAATGGTATACATCATTGACCGGTAATCCATCGATTTATCACATGGTCGACTTCAGCTCATTTATTCCCATTGTGTAGAATTGTGCCATAGTGATTGGTGAAGACCTCGGGTTGCATCAACATTTCTCGATTCACTTTTGACAGTCCATTCCGTTTCTGCCAGTGATGTCATCCACCCTTATATGTTGCAGTTCAGTACAACAACATCTTATATGTTGGCTCCCGAGTTGCGTGATTGTACCATGAGATCTACCCTTTATGATTTGGTACTTGGAGATTCAGTTACTTATATACCAGACATCCAGTTGCAGCATCCTTGATCAGCTTTCTATATGTGATACTTGGACATTGATTCAGACTTATATTTCCGGGCCATGCTCAGATGATTCATTGTGTACTTTCAATTCAGCTATACTTGTATACATGTTGGATCTATTCAGTACTTTCCATATGATGTATTTTTGACTGAGCATGGGTATGCCCGCCTCAGCATGAGTTGACTCTCTATTTTCTTTCATTGGTTTTTGGCAAGCTGAAATCTGGTGAAGTCCTCTCTTGTCCTTGCGAAGTTCTTTCTATGTGCATAATACATTTCGGCCATCATGTACCCCTTCTGACCTCATATATTAGGGGGCATCTGTTATAGCATCATTTTTCACCTTCATATGATTCATGATTTCTTTTATGGCTTTGGGCACCCATTCCTATAGACTTGGACAAAATTCACTAAAAAACAGTGTAAAAATCCCCATACGCAGTTATGCCCAGACTTTTCCGCGTGTATACGCGAGTCCACATGTAATTTCCCGCGTATGTCATTAATATCATTAAAAAATATATTAAAATTCCCTATTTTCGAGCTGGGTTGATGGTTACTCTGGTAGTTCAACCACCCCAGCACGTGGCCAACTGTTTCCAACTATTGAAACTACTTTGAGGGAGTATAAAAGCCCCTCATGTGTATGGCCTAAGGGAGAGAGAAATTATTGATATTATACTCTGTTGGAATCCTCTATCCAAGTTTGAATTCCCATGCCTCCTGCACTTCCTATTTCATTATAGGAAACCCTTGTTTCCTGGAGATGCTCATCTCTCTATATGTCATCGCGTATGCATCTGTTCGGAAGGAATCTTAGCGAGGCAAGGGTGGGACGGATCCGGACTATGGTCTGCTCGAAGATCGTGGAAGGATTTAGGTGATCTCTCCACTTGTTATTTCTGTACATGCTATTTATAATACAGAAGAACCATCTTGTTCTCTAAATATACATGTTAGTGTCCACTTGCATATATGAGAATATTGTTATTTAAGCATTTATTATGGTTTATCTAATGTTGCACATGGATTTCACTAACATTTATAGTAGGTATATGCTATAAAACCAGTTCTTCGTGCTTGTTTCTTCTTGTCTTTCAGGTTAAGAAGGAAGAAGGGTTGCTGGGGGTTTGAACCGCGTGGGATCTGCTTCAACCGTAGGACCTACGGGTAAGTTCCTCAATCTGCTCTATTTAGTTTTTCATGAACATGTATGGTTGTGTGAGTCCTTCTTGAGTAGCATGCCCTGCTCTATGGAGGTTGTAACCCAACAAAACTCTAGGGTGATTTTCCCCGAAACAATAGGCTGGAGAGGGTTTTTCATTAAGTGGTCTAAAACCATGATTTGCAGCTAAAACTTCAAAAACATGCCCTGTCTACCCTTTAGGTAATTCAAATTTGGCCTTATAGTCTGCTACAAGATACCAGATAATAGGGCTTCGAAATCTACAACCTCTCCAATATGGGCCTTCCCTCAAGATGAAGTTACTATAGATAACCATGTGGTTGGAAGCTAACTCAAACTTTTGTAATTGAATGGATCTCTATCTTGAATATTCTGATTGGAAATGTTCCATCGGAGTTTAACTGCTACTACGGCCTGGTCTCTGATGGACAGAAAATATTCTACCCCATCCAAGACGATTGCCTTGTGTATGGGTCCCAATGTTTGGATCACAACCTCCTTTGTCATTAAGCTTTTCTGCCTAGCCCACAATTGTAATGGGTGTCTCGGTTCACCCCTAACCCAAAGGTCTATCCGATTTTCTTGGGTCTGAAAAGTGTTATAGGCTTTGAGCCATTTTAACTGGTTAACACCAAATGAAATGAATGTTTGATATTGGATATCACCCACCAAAGGACTGTGATTTGTCTCCATTTACTCAGCCAATATAAAATTGTGCAAATAAAATTCACAGAGTAGGCGTTGAACTTTTACTCCATATAGTTTGCAACAGCTTATAAAATCATCTACAGTTTTTAATTCTATAGGTTTTCCTGCCTTAACACCCTTAATTTGTAACTACAAATATCCTTCTAATAAAAACAAAGCATAATTTTTTGCGAGGCACCTACATGCTGGAACATCTGTGTATAAAGAACAGAGAGTATCCATTTGATTCCTGACCATTTTTAATCTATTCCTTACCTCTTCAACTTTATCTTATGCCTTTCGACATTTATCAAAAACTTCTGCCTCTGATGCATTGATGTCCTTTAATTGCTACTGTAACTCTTGGTATTTATTCTTGAGAACAGTCTCTTCTTCGAGCTTTTCTCTAGCCCTTTGAGCCTGTGCCAGATCCCCTTGGAGTTTTACTATATCAAGGTCATTTAACAAAACATTTTTATTGCAGCCTTGTGCACTTTCAGTTGAGGTAGCTGCGTCTGGAACAACTGCATGTTGTTCCTTGCCTTCTTGAATGGATATGGGCTCGACTTGAGTCTCCATGGCCTTAGCATTTTGGGGTTCCATTGGGATGGCTGCATCCCCCATTTTCGGGGTTCTTTTAGAGGTTTTTCCCATTTTTAGTACCCTAATCCTCTGCCTGAGTTGTTTTACTAATTTTTGGAGCTTTTTTTGTTCCCTCTGCAGCTTCTCAAGTTCATTTTTCTTTTTCTTCTTCTTGGAAGGAAAAACTGTTCCTTTTTTTTTACTTGGATGCTTGGCTAGGGTTTGTTTTTTAGTGGCCGTGCCCTCACCCAGGCTTGCTTCTATGCTTTCAGTGATCACATTCTCCAGGCTAGGTTCCTCAGGGGACGTAACCCTAGTTTTCTCTACCATTTTCTGAGGAGTTTCTTCTTCCGCCTCTTCATCATGCATTTCCTCAAACGTGTCCTTGTTGATGATAGAATGTTCCTGCAATTGTTCTATCTCAATATTGAGATTGTGTGAACTGTGGGGTTGTATATATTCACTCATATTGGCCAAAATTTGGGCCAATTCGTCCTCTTGTAATGGATTCTGTGGTGGTCTTGCACTAGAGGTTACAGGAGGTTCTGCTTCCTCCCTTTCTTCTTCATTGGTATGGTTACTTTCTTCTTCTTCTTGATCTTCTCCTCCTTCAAGTTGCGGGGGTTGATCTTCTTCCTGATCTTCTCCTCCTTCAAGTTTCAAGGGTTTCTCTTCTTTAGAACTAGATAATTCCACAGGTTCGTTGTTGCTACCCTGAAGGCTTCCCAACATTCCCTTGCTTCTTATTAATCTGGAGGACTGTCTACGTTTCAGAGGTTCGTTTGCTGTGCTAGTGACTATTTTTCGTTTTGGGGCAGGTAAGGCTATTCCTCCATCAATTGAGAATACCAATTATTCCCAGCTAGTCTGCTACTGGGCAAGATTGTAACTACTATTAATCAAATTAGGAAGTGGTGGCTTACTACCATCCCTGTATGATGGGATTTCCTTATGCTCTGAAGGAAAATTCACAGAGCATTTCTGTTTTATTACTTCTAATAATTTGAGGTGGTGTGGTCTTACCACATATTTTCTTATGTCGCATGTAATGTAGATTTTTACTAATGTGGCCAGTTCTATCCATGGTTCTCCCAGAGTTGCTAGCTGGACTCCTTTTCCTTTGACGATCAGGGTTTGTCCTTCATCCCAAAAGATGTTCATGGCCTCTTGAGGTTTCAATTTTTTATGGGTCCATATGGGTCCAGCTACCGATAGACCTGATACCTCAGAAATTGATGCATCTGTCACTATTATTTTCCTACCTCTTACCATGGAAATCTACAAAAATTCGATAGCCACAGTTTTATGGGGCTGTTGCAGTCGTGTAAGGCATGTAATCCACCCTGCTCTCTCCAAAATTGCTCGTGCAGCGTCGGAAACTGTTAGTACTAGAGGTTCACTACGTATTTCTCGCCCTCCCATTTTGTCTAAATCCTGCACATTGTTAGTTCTTCACAATAATACATAGAAATGGCAATGGAACAGCACCCCGTGCATATCAGAAAAAAATACTGTTAAACTTGCTATTTCTGGGAATTGATGAACATAGGGAATTGACCCATATGCAGGCATATTTAAAAGTCACCCACCCCCATAAAATATGATAGGTCACCCTCGACCATCAAATGGAGGAGTAACATACTGTAGGTAGTTGTACAACATAGAAAGGCACGCATACTTATGATATGATCAAAAAAATTATCAAATTACTGAAATCAAGGCATATTATGAAATCATTAATAGATATGAAATGCTATGTAATTATTCAAAAATAAGGGAAAGGACAACTAACATAAATAAAAGTGCTTATGCAGTCAATATTCACTTAAACCATTATGATTTATTTATAAACAATATTTCATGTATAAAGGTTCAACAAAGGGGTTTAGGATCATAATATCATTTGCAATTAATATAAAGATATAAGAAAAAGGTTTATAATTTCTATTGAGTTGTGAAAAATATGACTCCAATACCATCAACTGAGCTCTGTTGCCCACAGGTGTCCATAACCTTGAAAAAGTTTCTTTTTCACCCTTGGAACCATAATCATTTATATATGCCTAAGAAAGTGCTTTGTGATGTCATGATGGAGGCCATTGTGCTAGTTTGGGAACCAGATGAATCACAATGCCATTCATCAGGAAGGAGTCAAAGGTGGGCAGGCTGGCTCGTGATGATACCTCCTGTTCCAAGGACTTTTTATTTTTCTGATTTTCCCATTGGATCATGTCCCTGGTGTGGTGGCCATAATGGGAACACCACTTCACTGCTTCCTTATGATCATGGTAGGCGGGCTTGTGATGAGACACCCTATCCTCCATCTGACATATCATAGAATTGTTAGTAATCATATAGATATATTTTTTATTTTCTTTTTCTTTTATATAGAATTTGCATATTTATGTATAAAGGATGGCTCAACACTCCTTAAGAGTAGGGATGGTGGAAGACGTTTGAACATCTCAATAGAGGAAAGTATGCCCTTATTCTTATTCAATACTAAAAGTCAAAGATAATTATGAGGATTAGGGAAGAACCAACATGATAAAAATAATCAATCAAATTATTTTTAGTGAAAATAAAGACAGAAAAGTGATATAGATAGTTGTGTCCTTTCCTTTTTTCTTATCAATACAAAGCAATTTCTTTAAAGATTACAATTTCTCTTTGATATGTTGATTCCAGTAACCTCTAATTTTTGCATAAATTTGTATGTTTGCCATAAAATATCATGAAGAATTCACAAAAATTCTCAAAATGTTGTTCTACGAAAGAAAAATTCACTCAAAAAGTGTTGTTCCTTAGATGGAACAACTGTTGTTTCTTAAGAGTAACAGAAAAAACAATCTGTGGAAATGTTGTTCCTTTTGAAAGGAACAACAAAAAAAATCAGGAGAAATGATGTTCCTTTTAAAAGGAACAACAAAAATAATCGGAAAAAATGATGTTCCTTTTGAAAGGAACAACAAAAAATATCAGCAGAAATGTTGTTCCTTTTGAAAAGAACAATGAAAAAAATCGGCAAAAATGTTGTTCCTTTTGAAAGGAACAACAAAAACATTCAGCGGAAATTTTGTTCCTTCTGAAAGGAACAACAAAAAAAATTAGTGGAAATGTTGTTCCTTTTGAAATGAACAGCGAAAACAATCGGAAAAAATGTTGTTCCTTTTGAAAGGAACGACAAAAAAAATCAGCGGAAATTCTATGTTAGTCACCTATAAAAATTTTCATATCAAATGGTGGCTAAATTTTTTTTGCAGCCTTCAATAAATAATTCATGTTCAAAATTGTGAGTTCTTGAAGTCTTATGATGATCTTTATCCTTTAAGATAATCTTCACTGTTGTTTCCCTCATTAATCCTGAAAAAATATGTTGTTTGCCTAAAGAAGACTACTCAAAACCCATTTTTCCCTTCATTTTACCCCTCCTTTCACTCATGAATAACCCCATTTTCAACCCATTTTCCTACATAAAATTCCTCCATAAGCTTCTGTCAACCTTCAAAAACACTCCAAGATCCCTTTTAAACCTTGTGTCTCTCTGTTATTTGGTTTAAAAATGCCTTCTTTCCTCTACCGGAACCACTAAATTGGCCTAAAAACGTTGTTTCTAAGGCCTAAAACAATATATAACCTTTTAAATTTTCTTCAACCCCAGAGGTCTTAACTTCTATAAGTCCCCGCCTCATAAGACCTTAAGCCCCACAATCGGGCACTTAAAGGGCCTAAACTTCTATCCAAACCCCGTCAAAACCTTTTTCTCCTTTGTATTTCATAAAAACCTGACTTTTTGTTGTGTTTTAATAAAACCTGACAGTTCGAGTTTGCAAAAAATATCAACTGTCGATCTAAAACCAATCAACGTTCATCGGCTAAAAATCGCATTACAAATATTCATTTGACGTGGATGCGATCCTGTGATCATTTCTCCACTGTTGATCTGATCCATTAAAGCCCAGATCCAACAGTCCATATCGCTCCCTCTCCAAACCCGTCATTTTTCCTTTCACCTTCACGATTAAATCCTGACCATCGATCTATTTTTAGATCGAAGGCTCTCGTTCCATCGCAAATCAGAAATCGCACTTTCCCTTTGTCCTTTTCCCTTTTCCGCCCACCGATGTGATCCTGCGATTGAATCTCAGCCGTTGAATCCACAAGAACCAACGGCTCAGATTTAATCACGCTTCATCTTAAACCCCGCACTATCGAGCCCACCAATTTAATCTCCACCGTTGATCTCTAAAACCGATCCAACGGTCAACACTTAATAGTGCATCGCAAAATCAAAATCCTCTGTATTTTTTCCTCTTCCCTTTTCTCCGATGCGATTAAATCTTGACCGTTCATTCCACTAGATCTAACGGTCCACGTTCAATTGCATCGGCGCATTCCATTGTCACTCTTCTTTTTCATCCCGTCGATCGCAATCCTACAATCAAATCTCCATTTTTGATCTTCTCCAATTGGATGGTCCACATTACCTTTGCTCTTCAACCACGCCCTTTTCATTTTTCGCCATCGATAGATCTTCGCCTTCCATTCCCATGATCCAACGGTTCACATTTAAATCACCGTTTGACCCCACCTACCTTTCCCTCCATCGCATGCGATCTGCACCATTGGATTTGTTGCCCCTAATCCGATGGCCTGAAATGAGTTTCGCATTTTTTTTTCATCGAGAGTTTAACGCTAAGAAAAAAACGCGAAAAAGGTGGTTTTTTAAGGGAGACGTGTCAGTTAGCGAACCATATCGCGTTTTTTCTGAAGAATTTCAAAACCACTTCATAACTACATGAAAACCACTTAGGTTTTCTGCCAAACCAATTTTCCCCATTGCATTGATTTTTCTCCTTTTAATCATGGCCGTCCGTCACTCTCATCCAATGGTCCTGATTAAATCCTAACCCCCCATTCACGTGTCCACCCTCTATAGCTCCCAAATGCTCTACCAAATCAATCCTGACTGTTGATCATTCTAGATCAACGACTCTCATTCATCCCACGTCCAAACCTCATTTTACCTCCTTTTCTCTTCTGCCAAATACTTTTTCCCATTTTCATTACATTTTCTTCCATTTCATTATAATGTTACCCCCTCCACATTATAAACTCCTAATTAATCCTAGCCATTGATCAGTCTATATCAACGGCCCAGAATTAATCTAACTCTCATCCATCCGACCACCTCCCCATTTATTCCCGTTAAGATAACTCAACCATTGATTGATTTCATCCAACAGCCATGATTAAAAATCGCCCCCAAATTCGCCTAACCTATTCTTTCATGGATTTTTTATAACTTTTGTGTATTTTTCAGGTTTTAAAGATTTTCCACAGTTTTTTAAATGAAATCAAGGGTCGGGGATGACGATCCCCCAAGCCACTATTCATGAAGAAGATCAATCTGTAGGGTTCACATCATGATTTATTAGTGCCTCATGAGCACTTATAACATTATAAAACCCTCTGTGCGCCTGCAAAACAACAAAAACACAGTGAACCTTAATCAGACAAAGAGTATCAGTGTCAAAGGATGGGATCAAAGTAGAAATGAAGCATCAAAGGTTTTAAACACAATTTTGAGGGATTAAGGCATAAATTCGACTATCAAAGGCCTAATCCACACAGTTAAAGACAACGTGAAGACCTGAAGACAAAAATTAAGCCTATTCAGACCTAAAACGCAGATCAAAATTAAATTAAAGGTGTTTTAGGGAAAAACAAACAAATCTATCAGTCTGAGAAGCCTACACTACCACATCAGAGGCTAATTGAATCCTCTCCAACTACCAAAAGCCACCTGCAGCCTCACGGAAATAAAATAAGGCAGAGTCATTTCCTCATTCAGTGATATTTTGCCTAAAAGACAGCTAGAGTTATTGCTAACTCGCATCAAGAGTTTTTAAGTCAACAAAATCTTCCCAGCATGCTTAATACTTAATGAAAATCAGTTAATACGGAGGAAATATCAGAAAGCTTCTCTATTGAGCCCCTCAAAGGCTGAGAAGAATTAAACTGTATTAATTGAGCCTAGAGATCTTTTCTGTCATCCCACCTCCTCGTTTCTTCTATAAATACTTCTGTAGAAGATGAGATAAAGGTTGGTCTCTAAATATCTATTGCCTTTAAATAGTTTTCTGAAGCTGCTGTAAGCACTCCTTGTAATTGAAGATACCTAAGTTGAGATGAGAAGTTTGAAGCTGTAGAGAACCACTGGACTTGATGATTGTAACTGGTTTGAACATTAAATACAAGCTGATTTATGGGATCCTGGTCTATGTCAATGGTGATTTGTTTGTTATTGTAAATTGTTATTTTCTTTTTGTTTCCATTCTGTCCACTTTCTCTGATAAAGAACACCAAATATAGAGCTAGGATTTACTCTTACAAGTACCCTACTCTCACTGATAAAATTTATCTTTATGTTTCCTCCAATTTTTTATTTAGGAATGATTTAATACAGTCCAAGCAGATAAGGAATGTTGGTGTTCCCAAGTCTTATTGTCTGAACTTTAAACATTGTTCTTGAATGTTATTTTCATTTCATGCTAAGTAGAGTTAAACTAGGAAAGTTTATGGTTTGCCCTGTCTCCTAGTTCTTTCTCCAAAGGTTGTTTGAAAGTTTCCCTTGAATTATGTTGAAAGCAGCATAGGTTCAAAGTCCTTACTTGATCTTAGGTTTATCTTGAATGTTTTCCCCTTTGAATATGCTGAAAGTAGGATAGGTTCAAAGTCCTTACCTGATATTAAGCTATTCTATGTGTTTTTAAATGTTTTATATTGAAAGTGCATCAAAATCAGGCTAGTTTCGAATACTTACCTGATCTTAGACAACTGTTATGTCTTTCTCAAGTGTGTGCCAAAAGAAGGATAGTTTCAAAGTACTTACTTGATCTTAGGCTGCTCTTTTTTCTTCATTTATTTGATTCCCCTTCTTATTGTTTCATTCCATTCCATAAAATAAACTTAAAGATATCCTTTGACATAGATGACTGGCCCCATGGACCACTCTTGAGCCTTGTTGTTTCAATTAAATCCTAACATGACTCCATAGCCCAATGGAGTGAAGCTCCTCCTTGCCTATCTTGTTAGCTAAATCATTCCTTCACTTGTATACATCTTCACCCTTCATTTAGACTTCCTTCACCTTCATATATCTCTGCCCAACCAAAACAAACAAAAAACCCTTGCTCTTCATAACTAGCCTAATATCACACTATTAGACCTTAAATATAAATCCATATTTGCACTTATAGAGAGATCCCTCTCTGGATTCAGGAGGGCTAGATCCTAGAATCCCAAATTGGTTCAAATTTTGTCTCTACAGCTTTAGTCTTGCCAATCTGCTAAAATTACAGAGGCCAAACATTTATGGCAACTCCGATGGGGACTTCTGAGAAAAATCCTTAAAAAAAGACACACAACATTCAGTGCAGTATAAGCCACTCTCTTCAAGCACTACCAAAGCAAATGGTAATCATGATATAACTTATTTGAATCGGTGACAAACTAAGTAACCCTTAGGATTCTTATACAGTCTTATCAAACCTTGAAGGAATCAGCTAGCTAAGCCATAAGAGTAAAATTCCTTTGTCTCATCACCCTAGCTAAGTGTTGAAACAGATTTAGGACACTCTTAGAACCCATAGGACTGAAAAAATTCAGAAAACCCAAAATTATTTTAGATTGGTTTCAAATAAACATGGTGGTGGACCATAAAACATTTTACCTCCAAAAAGAGCTAAAAATTTCCACCTATTGACTCCAAAATCCTAAAAATACCTAAATACTCCACTGGGAAACCCATTATCATCATTACATCATATAAACTCAGTTAAGAAAACTTTAAGGATTAAAGTTTTCTTGTTTAAAGAACAGTTAGCCTCTTAAAGAGTGTCATAGTTGGTCAAACTTTTCTTGTTTATTTGGGTCTGAAAAACATAACACTGTGGCTTCAAGAACAATTCATACTATAGCCTATCCTAACCCAAACCCTCCTAAGATAGTTGATAACCCTAAAATAATACTTAGGAAGTCTCCTAAGGCCAACTCTTCAACTATTTTTAGACCATTCCATAGAGCTAATTCTGTGCCTGAAAACCTTATAGCTCTACAAGAATCATAAGTTGACTTACGAAACCCATTTAGAACTAGGTCACTTGATGATATAGATCTGACAGATTTAGAGCCTTCACTTTTATCCCAACATAGAAGTGAACATCCTGGTAGTAGAGAATCTACTCCACCTTATTCACATTTCCTACTTAATTTTGGTTTCTCTCATCCTAGATCTACTCAACAATCTCTTGCTGGTCCATCCACATCTGTTACCCTTAGACCCACTGTTCAAACCACATCATTCCATCAAACTCCTCCCATTTTACATCCTCCACCTGTAAACCCCCCATTTTTCCCACAACCTCATATCATGGAAACATGGTATGCCCCTCTAGTCCTTCCTTTACCTTTAGTCAATCTTCAACGGGACTATCAGTCCAAGATACCATTGTATGATGATAGTGGTTCTACTGTTTCTTCATAACATGTGGATAAGATGAAATACTACTTTGACAGAAATGAGATTGATGATGAAACTGTCAAACTTAGATTATTTGCTCAAAGTTTAGGGGGAGGGGCAAGAAAATGGTTCAAAGGCTTAACCCCTCATAGTATTAATGATCTCCAAGCCTTCCATAAGTTATTCTTAAATAAATGGGAGGTTAAGAAAAACCCTCTCCAGATACTTTCGGACTACAAGAATCTCCAAAGAAACATTGGGGAAAGTGTTCAAGCTTATTGCACTAGGTTCAATAGTGTATATAATGCACTTCCCCCAGATCTAAAACCTCCACAAGGCTCAGCTTTAAACACGTTTCCTGAAGGATTTGATCATGAAATGGCTTATCAACTTAGAGAAAGAGACCCTTTGACTCTAGAAGATATGCAGAAAGGAGCCTTAGTTGTGGAAGTTAATCTAATGGAGAAAAGAGAGAGAATGAAGAATGAGAAGAAAGTGTCATTTAGAGAGGAGTCTACACCTTCCACATCTAGCTCAAAGATGGAAATAATGATGGAGGAGATGATGAAAAATATGATCATACTTGAGAGATCACAAGCAAGTCAAAATTAATCAGCTCCTCAAAACAAAAACCAATCTCAAAACCAAAATCAGAATTTCAGGAGAAATCGGCCTCAAAACAGACCAAGAGACCCTGATCAGGAGATTATACCTCCTTTTCATCAAAATTATGTGAGTGAGGTTGAAGAAACAATAAAACAAATAGAGGAAGATGACATAAACATGTTGGGAGTAGAAAATGATGATTTTTAAGTTCTTTACAATAGGAAACAAGGTCTATACACACCCTATGATGATAAAAGAGCAGAAGATTAATTTTATTATCAAGAATTGGAAAATGTCATCATAGAAACCCCAAAATAATATGACCTTAGGAGTAAAAGAAATCAGGAAACTCCCAAGACTAAGACCTCTCAAAATTCTGCAAAAAGAAACCCTGTAAATAAACCGAAAGTTACAAAACAGAAAGACAAAACAGTGGTTGGAAATTCTGATAAAAACAAAGAGAAATGCACTCAAATGACTGAAAAACAAAGTGAGGACCTTAGCAGTGTTGGTACTTCAGCTAATGCTCCTATCGAAACAATTTTGACCAATGTAAATAGAGGAAATCAGCAAGCTGGTTTTGCTGATAGAGTGGTGATTAATAAGGCTGAAACAAACATTGTAAAAAATCAGATGACTTTTAGTTTGGAACAGGAAATTGCCAAGATCAAAATCCCTGTTCCCCTCACTGAATTAGTCACCCAAGATGTATATATATCACAAGTTTTGAAGGCTTTTAACATAGAAGAGAATAATGACACTTTCAATCTTAATGATGACCAACCAGAGCTCATATTTGGTCCTAAGATTGACGATATATATCAAGAAGGACCAGTTCCTCCTTTTTATGTTAGTTTGAAGATTCATCACAAAATTTTACACAACGCTATGCATGATTCAGTGGCCTCTCATAACTTAATTCCTAAAGCTGTAATGGTGATCCTAGGCCTTGAAATCACTAGACGATACAAATATCTTTACTCCTTTGACTCAAGTAGAGTGAAATGTTTAGGTTTGATCAAAGACCTATGTGTGAACTTAGCATGAATTCCAACCAATTGTTTAGTAATGGATATTGTAGTGGCTGATGTACCCCCCAAGTATGGTATGTTGTTATCAAGATCGTGGGGAGCTAAGTTAAAAGGAACAATTCAAATGTATATGACATATGCTACCATCCCTGTTTTTAATCAAACTAGAAGACTTTATAGGGAATCTCATATGCAATACATGGTTACCAACCTAGAGAGACCACAAAACTCTCCTCTTTATTCTGTACACACGGGCCTTGATTCATTTATCCTTTTCAATGATGAAACATTTAGTGAGAAATAAACCTTAACTGAATTAGTGGCAGATATAGAAAAATAGGAAGACAAGACAAAAATGTCAAAACAGTTTGCCAAATCAGAAAATCACAGCAAACAAATCACAGGTCTAGAGCTACAAATCAGTCATCCTTTGCTTTTTCAACCTTGTTTGTCAAGAGAAGAGTCCTCAACACAAGGAAAAACATGAGGAAATAAAACAAATTCAACATAGTTCTGATTTATAAGAACAATCCAAAAGCACACTAGATGAAGAGGATAGTAGTCAAACTAGTGAATCTGAAACTAGCCCTCTTTGGAGTATGAACTGTGATGGATCTTGCACTAAGAATGACGCAGGTGCAGGAGTGTGGCTTCACAATACAATGAAAAATCATACTGAAGGGCATTCCTGTAAATTAAACTTTCAATACACCAATAACATAGCTGAGTATGAAGCCCTCCTTTAGGCCTGCACTTATTGAAGAAATTAGGGGCCAAAATAATAAAGGTTCATGGTGATTCTGAACTAATAATTATGCAAGTGAATGGGGAATATAGTGCCAAACATCCCAGACTTAGAGCCTATAGGAATGATTTCATGGATTTATTGAAAACATTTGAGGAATTCCAACTTGGTTTTGTCCCAAGAAACCAAAATATCCAAGCTAATGGTTTAGCTTTTGCTGCTAGAACATGCCTAAATCCTTATGAAACCAAATAATGCATAAATCAAATCAAATTTCAAGCAGCTATCCCAGATAATGAGAAATATTGGCAAGTGTTTGATGGAGACAAACAAATAGAAGACTTCCTACAGTCCAGAAATGAGCTTGAGCTACCAAGTTTAGATTCAGAGTATGAAGATGAATGTCCTGCTGAGGAAAATCTACTTGATGAAGAAGTAAACTCTCCAAAAATTGTTGTTATAAATATGTTAGATAATAAACTTGAACATAGCACAGAGATTAGTGTAGATTTACAAAAATAAGACTTAGAAATGTTGTAATCTAACACTCAAAGCTTGCCAAAAGGACTGGTCCCATTAGAGGAGTTGTTTGATTTCAACAATGTTACCAAAAAACCAAAGGTGGAGCCTATTGAAACTGAAGTAGAAGAGTGTAAAATAGGCAGTGAACTAAAAACAAAAATGATCAAAATTTCTAAAATTTTGCTAGCTCACATCAAGCTAAAATACATTGAGCTGTTTAAAGAATTTTATGATGTATTTGCATGGATTTATGAGGATCTAAAGTCCTATGACACAAAGATAATTCAGCACAAGATACCCCTCAAAGAAAACCAAAAACCTTTCAAACAAAAATTGTGCAGGATCAACCCTGTTCAATTACCTTTGGTTGAGAAAGAAATAAAGAATATGTATGAAGCTGGAATTATTGTTCCTATTAGATATTTAGAGTGGGTGTCTAATATTTTGTCAGTAAGGAAAAAGATAGGAGAAATAAGGCTTTGTATTGAATTTAGGAACTTAAACAAAGCCTCATTAAAATACAACTACCCATTACCCAAGATGGATCACATTTTACAAAAGGTAGTTGGTTATAAAAGAATTTCTTTGCTAGATGGCTTCTCTGGTTATAACTAAATACTAGTACATCCTGATGATCAACTCAAGACAGATTTTACCACACCTTGGGGTAACTTCATGTATGTGAAAATTCCTTTTGGTTTAATGAATGCTAGTGCTACATTTCAGAGAGCCATGGACATTGCATTCTCGGAAGAGTTATGCTACTTCATCATTATTTACCTTGATGATATCACTGTTTTTTCCAAAACAGATGAAGAACATCTAGAACACTTGAGAAAAGTCTTTGAGAAATGAAAAAAATTTGGGTTATCTTTAAATCCAAAGAAAACAATGTTTGGTCTCCAAGAAGGTAAACTACTTGGAAAAATCATATCAGAAGAGGGAATAAATATAGACCCAAAAAGGATTGAGGGTATATTGCAAATCAACCATCCAAGAAACATCAAGGAACTTCAATATTTCATTAGGAAGATTAATTTCTTGAGAAGGTTCATACCCAACTTAGCTGAACTCGTTAAAAACGTAACAAACATGTTAAAGAAAGAACAAGGAGTTAAATGGACCTTAGAAGCAAAGAAATCATTTGAACTGGTGAAACAAGCATTTACTAAAACACCAGTGCTCATTAGTCCTGACTTTACAAAAGATTTTGTCATTTTTTATTTTGCATCATAATGCACACTGGCTGTTGTCCTATTACAGAAAAAATTGAATGGACAAGAGCATCCAATTGCATTCTTTAGTAAGGAATTGAGAGATGCACCTCTGAAGTACAACATTATGGAAAAAAAAGCCTTTGCTTTGGTCAAAGCCTTAAAATACTTAAGAGTTTACATTCTACACTCCCACATAATTGCATTTGTGCCAAACTCAGTTGTAAAAGACATTCTAACAAAGGACCAAGATGGCAAAAGAGGAAAATGGATAGTTGTGATTCTTGAATATGATTTAGAAATCAAGCCCACTAAACTCATAAATGTCATAAATGCCAAATTTTTCAAGGCAAAAGAAAATTTCTTCCCTTACCTTTGCATCCAATCACTGCTGAAGCTCCTTTTCAACAGTGGGGTCTAGACTTCATATGATAAATCCATCCACCATCATCTGCCCAACATACATGGATTTTCACCGCAACAAAATACTTTACCAAATGGATAGAATCCATCCCTTCTAGGCAAGCCAATGACTCTGTCATTATAAAATTCCTTGAAAATCATATCCTATCTAGATTTGGCTGCCCTAGGAATATTATCACTAATAATGCTACTGCATTTGGATCCAAAAAGATGGTTGAATTCTGTCACAAATATCAAATTACATTGGGCCATCCTATTGCTTATTACCCTCAAGCTAATGGGTTAGAAGAATCCTCAAACAAAAGTTTAGGGAACATAATCAAAAAGTTACTGGAGGACAATAAGAAGTCATGGCACACAAATTTGGTACATGCACTTTGGGCTAATAGATTAACACTTAAAAAATTAATTGGAATTTCACCCTACCAGCTAGTTTATGGAGTAGATGCAATTTTTCCAACTAGCATAGGAGTGCCAGTCATGAAGCTGATTCAAGAAGTACAATATGAAGACAATGACATGATAAGAATAATAAATTAGACCATACATCTTCAACAAACCAGAGAGGAGGTCTACAACAGAGCATTACAAAATCAAGAAAACATCAAGAAGTTGTTTCCCTTACAAAAGCATAAATGTCATAAATGCCAACTTTTTCAAGGAAAAAGAAAATTACTTCTTTTACATTTGCATCCAATCATTGTTCAAGCTCCTTTTCTACAGTGGGGTCTAGACTTCATAGGAGAAATCCATCCACCATAATCTTCCCAACATAGATGGATTCTCACTGTGACAGACTACTTTACCAAATGGATAGAAGCCATCCCTTCTAGGCAAGCCAATGACTATGTCATTATAAAATTCCTTGAAAATCATATCCTATCTAGATTTGGCTTCCCTAGGAAGATTATCACTGACAATGCTGCTACATTTGGATCCACAAATATGGTTGAATTCTGTCACAAATATCAGATTACATTGGGCCATTCTACTGCTTATTACCCTCAAGGTAATGGGTTAGCAGAATCCTCAAACAAAAGTTTGGTGAACATAATCAAAAAGTTGATGGAGAACAATAAGAAGTCATGGCACACAAAGCTGGTACATGCACTTTGGGCTGATATATTAACACTTAAAAAATTAATTGGAATGTCACCCTGCCAGCTAGTTTATGGAGTAGATGCAATTTTTCCAACCAGCCTAGGAGTGCCAGTCATGAAGCTGATTCAACAAGTACAGTCTGAAGACAATGACATGACCATACATCTTCAGCAAACCAGAGAGGAGGTCTACAAAAGAGCATTACAAAAGTAAGAAAAAATCAAGAAGTTGTTTGATAGAAGGACAAAGGCCAGTGATTTCAGCATTGGTGACAAATTTTTAAAGTGGGATTCGAGGAGAGAAGATAAGGGAAAGCATGGGAAATTTGATAATTTATGGCTTGGTCCTTATCTCATTCATTCTACTTCTGGAAACAATGCTTATTTCTTACAAGAATTTAATGGAGCTGAACTATTTGGGGGTCTTGTTAATGACATGATGCTCAAACATTATTTTTCTTGACCATATCAGTTTGTAAGCCTTTTTATTTTTTCCTCATTGTGAATATCACACTCATCATTGTATTCAAAGTTAGAAAATGAAAAAATACAAAAACAATTTAAATGAAATGAGGACAGATTGTAAAAACAAGAAAGGTACAGCCCCATATCAAAAAAGAGAAACAAAATATGAAAGTGTGCAAGCTCAAATGCCACTCCTAAGAAACACACTCCTAGTTAGTCATATAGCCTAATCATGACTAACTAGTTTTCAATTTACTGCTGATAGGTTAGTGAATTATATTTTCCAAATAGCTTAATCTTGGCTTATCAGTTAGGTAGAATAGGATAGATGAAAAAGGGTTCAAACAAGCTCAAAATCTGAACCTATGAGTTTCTAAAAGAAGAATGGCTCTAATATGCTTAAATCTTGAGCCAAAGATTGAAGAACTGGTTCTAATATGCCCAAAAATTGAACTAGAGAACAAAGAGAAAAATAGCTCAAACAAGCCAAAAACAGAGCTGAAGAAAAGTGAAGGATGTTATTTAGTTTTCAAATCTTAAGCCTTCATCATTTTTCTTTAAATTTATGCAAATTTTAGTCTATGTGTAGCTTGTTTTTATGCCATAGATCATCAACAAGTTAGATTGTTCAATCCTGACTTGTCTACTTTTAAATTTCTGCTTTAGAATTTAGAGAATAAAAATCTATCAAACAATATAATCTTGACAAATAGTAGTTAGGTAGAGAAGCTTATGAACTCAACTGCTTAACCTGAGTTCATGGAGAAATAAGGGTAGAAATAGACTAGTTTTATGCTTTCATAAGAGTAAAATGTTGTAAAAAGAGTTTTCCAATCCAAATGCACTCTGAAAGAAGAAAAAATGTTAGATCATCAGGATTGGGTAGCTAGAAAGCTTGTTTTGATAGAATTCCATTGTTTTTAATGGTTGCTAACATTGTCAGAGCAAAAGAAGATCAGCAGAGGAAGGGAAATTTCAGCCCAACGAATGAGGCATTGATAAGCTTCTAGAGAAGACATGTCTGAGGTTCTTGACACCTCCAAGGAGCTGCCATCCCAAGTTGGAGCCGCTGTTAGCCACCTATAAATTTTGTCATATCAAATTGTGGCTAATTTTTTTTTTGTAGCCTTCATGAAAAAATACGTGTTCAGAATTGTGAGTTCTTGAAGTCTTATGATGATATTTATCCTTTAAGATAATCTTCACTATTTTTTCCCCCATTAATCCTAAAAAAATCTGTTGTTTTCCTAAATACGACTGCTCAAAACCCATTTTTTCCTTCATTTTACCCTTCCTTTCATTCATGAATAACCCCATTTTTCAACCCCTTTTTCTTCATAAAATTCCTCCATAAGATTTTTTCAACCTTCAAAAACACTCTAAGATCCCTTTTAAACCTTATGTCTCTCTACTATTTGGTTTTAAAATGTCTTCTTTCCTCTACCGGAACCACTAAATTGGCCTAAAAACGTTGTTTCTAAGGCCTAAAACAGTGTAAAACCTTTTAAATTTTCTTCAGCCCCCGAGGGCTTAACTTCTATAAGCCACCGCTTGATAAGACCTTAAGCCCCACAATCGGGTGCTTAAAGGGCCTAAACTTCTATCCAAACCCCGTCAAAACCTTTTTCTCCTTTGTATTTCATGAAAACCCAACTTTTCATTGTGCTTTAATAAAACTTGACAGTTTGAGTTTGCAACAAATATCAACCATCAATTTAAAACCAATCAATGGTCATCGGCTAAAAATCACATCACAAATGTTCATTTGACGCATTTTTATGATTTTTTTCCTCCTGTCGATGCGATCCTGCGATCGTTTCTCCACCATTGATCTGATCCATTAAAGCCCAGATCCAACGGTCCATATTGCTCCCTCTCTAAACCCATCGTTCCACCTTTCGCCTTCACAATTAAATCCTGATCGTCGATCCAGTTTTCAGATCGACAGCTCTCGTTCCATTGCAAATCAGTAATCGCAGTTTCCCTTTACCCTTTTCCCTTTTCCTCCCGTCGATGCGATCTTGTGACTGAATCTCAGTCGTTAAATCCACAAGAACCAACGGCTCAGATTTAATCATGCTCCGTCTTAAACCATGCACTATCAAGCCTGCCGATTTAATCTCCACCGTTGATCTTTCAAACCGATCCAACGATCAGTGCTTAATCGCGCATCGCAAAATCAAAAGCCTCTATATTTTTGCCTCTTCCCTTTTCTCTGATGTGATTAAATCCTGACCGTTCATTCCACTAGATCTAACGGTCCACGTTCAATCGCATCGGTGCATTCCATTGTCTCTCTACTTTTTCATCCCTCCGATCGCGATCCCGCGATCAAATCTCTACCGTTGATCTTCTCCGATCGGACGATCCACATTACCTCCACTCTTCAACCCCGCCCTTTTCATTTTTCCCCATCGATAGATCTTCTTCGTCCATTCCCCTTATCCAATGGTTCACATTCAAACCACAATTTGACCCCACCTACCTTTCTGTCCATGCATATTACCGTCCATTGTGTGCGATCTGCACCATTGGATATGTTGCCCCACATCCGACGACCTGAAATGAGTTTCACATTTTTTTTGCATTTGGAGTTTAACACCAAGAAAAAATGTGAAAAAAATGGTTTTCTAAGGGACACGTGTCAGTCAGTGAAGCATATCGCATTTTTTCTGAAGAATTTCAAAACCACTTCATAATTGCACAAAAACCACTCAAGTTTTCTGCCAAACAACTTTTCCCCATTGCATTGATTTTCCTCCTTTTAATCTTGGCCATCCGTCACTCTCATCCAATGATCCTGATTAAATCCTCCCCCCCATTCATTTTTCCACTGTGTAAAGCTCCCAAATTCTCTATCAAATCAATCCCGACCGTTGATCATTCTACATCAACAACTCTCATTCATCCTGCGTCCAAACCTCATTTTACCTCCTTTTCGTTTCCGCTAAAGACTTTTTCCCATTTTCATTACATTTTCTTTCATTTCATTATAATGTTACCCCATTCGCATTATAAACTCCTAATTAATCCTAGCCGTTGATCAGTCTAGATCAACGGCCCAGACTTAATCTGACTCTCATCCATCCGACTGCCTTCCCATTTACTCCCGTCAAGACATCTCGACCGTTGATTGAATTCATCCAACGGCCACGATTAGAACTCACCCCCAAAGTAGCCTAACCTATTATTTCACAAATTTTTTATAAATTTTGTGTATTTTTGCAGGTTTTAAAGCTTTTCCACAGTTTTTTAAATGAAATCAAGGGTCGGGGATGACGATCCCCTAGGCCACTATTCATGAAGAAGATGAATCTGTAGGGTTCACATCATGATTTATCCATGTCTCATGAGCACTGATAACATTATAAAACCCTTTGCGTGCCTGCAAAACAACAAAAACACAGTGAACCTTAATCAAACAAAGAGTATCAGTGTCAAAGGATGGGATCAAAGCAGAAATGAAGCATCAAAGGTTTTAAACATAGTTTTGAGGGATTAAGGCATTAATTTGACTATCAAAGGCCTAATCCACACAGTTAAAGACAACATGAAGACCTGAAGACAAAAATTAAGCCTAATCAGACCTAAAACACAGATCAAAAGTAAATTAAAGGTGTTTTAGGGAAAAACAAAGAAATCTATCAGTCCAAGAAGCCTCCAATGCCACATCAGAAGCTAATTGAATCCTCTCCAGCTACCAAAAGCCACCTGCAACCTCACGGAAATAAAAGAAGGCAGAGTTATTGCCTCATTCAGTGATATTTTTCCAAAAAGATAGCCAGAGTTATTGCTAACTCGCCTCAAGATTTTTTCAGTCAACAAAATCTTCCCAGCATGCTTAATACTTAATGAAAATTAATTAATACAGAGGAAATATCAGAAAGCTTATCTATTGAGCCCCTCAAAGGCAAAGAAGCATTAAACTGTATTAATTGAGCCTAGAGATCTTTTCTCTCATCCCACCTCCTCATTTCTTCTATAAATACTTATGTAGAAGATGAGATAAAGGTTGGTCTCTGAATATCTGTTGCCTGTAAATATTTTTCTGAAGTTGCTGTAAGCACTATTTGTAATTGAAGATACCTAAGTTGTGATGAGAAGTTTGAAGCTGTAGAGAACCACTGGACTTGATGATTGTAACTGGTTTGAAAATCAAATAAAAACTAATTTATGGGATCCTAGTCTATGTCAACGGTGATGTGTTTCTTATTTTAAATTTTTATTTTCTTTTTGTTTCCATTCTATCCACTTTCTTTGATAAATAACAACAAATATAGAGATATGATTTAATCTTACAAGTACCCTACTCTCACTGATAAGCTTTATCTTTATGTTTTCCTCCAATTGTGTATTTAGGAATGATTTAATATAGTCCAAGCAGATAAGGAATGTTGGTGTTCCCACGTATTACTGTATGAACTTTAAACATTGTTCTTGAATGTTATTTTCATTTCATGCTAAGTAGAGTTAAACTAGGAAATTTTATGGTTTTCCCTATCTCCTGGTTCTTTCTCCAAAGGTTGTTTGAAAGTTTCCCTTGAATTATATTGAAATCAGGATATGTTCAAAGTCCTTACTTGATCTTAGACTACTTTTATGTTTATCTTGAATGTTTTCCCCTTTGAATATGCTGAAAGTAGGATAGGTTCAAAGTACTTACTTGATCTTAAGCTATTCTATGTGATTTTAAATGTTTTCTATTGAAAGTGCATCAAAAGCAGGCTAGTTTCAAAGTACTTATGTGATCTTAGATAACATTTATGTCTTTCTCAAGTGTATGCCAAAAGCAGGATAGTTTCAAAGTACTTACTTGATCTTAGGCTGCTCTTTGTTCTTCATTTGTTTGATTCCCCTTCTTATTTTTTCATTCCATTCCATAAAATCAAATTAAAGAGATCCTTTGACATAGATGACTTTCCCCATGGACCACTCTTGAACCTTGTTGTTTCAATTAAATCCTACTATGACTCCATAGCCCAATGGATTGAAGCTTCTCCTTGCCTATCTTGTTAGCTGAATCATTCCTTCACTTGCATACATCTTCACCCTTTATTTATACTTCCTCCACCTTCATATATCTCTGCCCAACCAAAACAAACAAAAAACCCTTGCTCTTCATAACTAGCCTAATATCACACTATTAGACCTTAAAGATAAATCCATCTTTCCACTTATAGAGAGATCCCTCTATGGATTCAGGAGGGCTAGATCCTAGAATCCCAAAGTGGTTCAAATGTTGTCTCTGCAGCTTTAGTCTTGCCAATCTGCTAAAATAATAGAGGCCAAACATTTATGGCGACTCTACCGGGGGCTTCTGAGCAAAATCCTTAAAACAAGACACTCAGCATTCAGTGTAGTATAAGCAGCTCTCTTCAAGCACTACCAAAGAAAATGGTAATCATGATAGAACTTATTGGAATTAGTGACAAAATAAGTAACCCTTAGGATTCTTATACAGTCTTATAAAACCTTGAAGGAATCAGCTAGCTAAGCCATAAGAGTAAAATTCCTTTATCTCATCACCCTAGCTAAGTGTTGAAACAGATTTAGGACACTCTTAGAACCCATAGGACTGAAAAAACTCATAAAACCCAAAAATATTTCAGATTGGTTTCAAATAAACATAGTGGTGGACTATAAAACATTTTACCTCCAAAAAGAGCTAAACATTTCTACCTGGTGACTCCACAATCCTAAACAGACCTAAATACTCCACTAGGAAACCCATTATCATCATAACAGCATATAAACTCAGTTAAGAAAACTTTAAGGATTAAATTTTTCTTGTTGAAAGAACAATTAGCCTCTTAAAGAGTGTCATATTTGGTGAAAATTTTCTTGTTTAGTTGGGTCTGAAAAACATAACACTGTGGCTTCAAGAACAATTCATACTAGAGCCTATCATGACCCAAACCATCTTGAGATAGTTGATAACCCTGAAAGAATACTTAGGAAGTCTCCTAAGGCCAAATCTTCAACTATTGTCAGACCATTCCATAGAGCTAATTATGTCCCTGAAAACCTTACAGCTCTACAAGAATCACAAGTTGACTTAAGAACCCCATTTAGAACTAGGTCACTTGATGATATATATTAGATAGATTTAGAGCCTTCACTTTCATCCCAACATAGAAGTGAACATCCTGGTAGCAGAGAAGCTACACCACCTGATTCACATTTCCTACTTCATTTTTGTTTCTGTCGATCTGCTCAACAATCTCTTGCTGGTCCATCCACATCTGTTACCCTTACACCCATTGTTCAAACCACATCATTCCATCAAAATCCTCCCATTTTACATCCTCCACCTGTAAACTCCCCATTTTTCCCACGACCTCATATCATGGCAACATGATATGCCCCTCTAGTCCTTCCTTTACCTTTAGTCAATCTTCCACAGGACTATCAGTCCAATATACCATTGTATGATGCTAGTGGTTCTACTACTGCTTCACAACATGTGGATAAGATGAATGACTACTTTGATAGAAATGAGATTGATGATGAAACTGTCAAACTTAGATTATTTGCTCAAAGTTTAGGGGGAGAGGAAAGAAAATGGTTCAAAGGCTTAACCCCTCACAATATTAATGATCTCGAAGCCTTCCATCAGTTATTCTTAAACAAATGGGAAGCTAAGAGAAAACCTCTCCAAATACTTTCGGACTACAAGAATCTCCAAAGAAACACTGGGGAAAGTGTTCAATCTTATTGCACTAGGTTCAACAGTGTGCATAATGCACTTCCCCCAGATCTGAAACCTCCACAAGGCTCAGCTTTAAACAAGTTTACGGAAGGATTTAATCCTAAAATGGCTTATCAACTTAGAGAAAGAGACCCTCTGATTCTAGAAGATTTGCGGAAAGGAGACTTAGCTGTGGAAGTTAATCTAATGGAGAAAAGAGCGAGAATGAGGAATGAGAAGAAAGTGTCATTTAGAGAGGAGTCTGCACCTTCCACATCTATCTCAAATATGGAAAGAATGATGGAGGAGATGATGAAAAATATGAGCATACTTGAGAGAGCACAAGAAAGTCAAAATCAATCAGCTCTTCAAAACAGAAACCAATCTCAAAACCAAAATCAGAATTTCAGGAGAAATCAGCCTCAAAACATACCAAGAGACCTTGATCAGGAGATTATAACTCCTTTTCATCAAAATTATGTGAGTGAGGTTGAAGAAACAATAGAAAAAATATAGGAAGATCATATAAACATGTTGGGAGTAGACAATGATGATTTTGAAGTTCATTACGATAGGAAAAAAGGTCTACACACACCCTATGATGATAAAAGAGCAGAAGATGAATTTTATTATCAAGAATTGGAAAATGTCATCATAGAAACCCCAAAAGAATATGACCTTAGGAATAAAAGAAATCAAGAAACTCCCAAGACTAATACCTCTCAAAATTCTACAAAAATCATCCCTGTAAATAAACCCAAAGTTACAAAACAGAAAGACAAAACAGTGGCTGGAAATTGTGATAAAAACAAAGAGAAGGGCACTCAAATGACTCAAAAACAGAGTCCAGACCTTAGTAGCATTGGTACTTCAACTAATGCTCCTATCAAAACAATTTTGACCAATGTAAATAGAGGAAATCAGCAAGCTGATTTTGCTGAGAGAGTGGTTATTAATAAGGATGAAACAAACATTGTAAAAAATGAGATGACTTTTAGTTGGGAACAGGAAATTTCCAAGATCAAAATCCTTGTTCCCCTCACTGAATTAGTCACCCAAGATGTATATAGATCACAAATTTTGAAGGCTTCTAAAATAGAAGAGAATAATGACACTGTCAATCTTAATGATGACCAACCAGAGCTCATATTTGGCCCTAAGATTGAGGGTAGATATCAAGAAGGACCAGTTCCTCCTTTTTATGTTAGTTTGAAGATTCATCACAAAATTTTACACAACGCTATGCATGATTTAGGGGACTCTCATAACTTAATGCTAAAAGCTGTAATGGAGAGCCTAGGCCTTGAAATCACTAAACCATACAAAGATCTTTACTCTTTGACTCAAGCAGAGTGAAATTTTTAGGTTTGATCAAAGACCTCTGTGTGAACTTAGTACAAATTCTAGCCAAGTGTTTAGTAATGGATATTGTAGTGGCTGATGTACCCCCCAAGTATGGTATGTTTTTATCAAGGTCATGGGGAGTTAAGTTACAAGGAACAATGCAAATGGATATGACATATGCTATCATCCCTATTTTTAATCAAACTAGAAGACTTTATAGGGAATCTCATATGCAATACATGGTTACTAGCCAAGAGAGACCACAAAAATCTCCTCTTTATTCTATACATACAGGCCTTGATTCATTTATCCTTTTCAATGATGAAACATTCAATGAGAAAGAAACCTTAACTGAATTAGTGTCAAATATAGAAAAATAGGAAGACAAGACAGGAATGTCAAAACATTTAGCCAAATCAGAAAATCACAGCAAACAAATCATAGTTCTAGAGCTGCAAATCAGTAATCCTTTGCTTTTTCAACCTTCAGATTCAAAATTAGAGTCCTCAACACAAGGAAAAACATGAGGAAATAAAAAAAATTCAACATAGTGCTGATTTATAAGAACAATTTCAAAGCACACTAGATGAAGAGGATAGTAGCCAAATTAGTGAATCTGAAACTAGTCCTCTTTGGAGTATGAAATTTGATGGATCTTTCACTAATAATGATGCAGGTGCAGGAGTGTGGCTTCAAAATAAAATGAACAGTCATACTGAAGGGCATTCCTGCAAATTAAACTTTCAATGCACCAATAACATAGCTGAGTATGAAGCCCTCCTTTTAGGCCTGCACTTATTGAAGAAATTAGGGGCCAAAAGAATAAAGGTTCATGGTGATTATGAAATAATAATTAGGCAAGTGAATGGGGAATATAGTGCCAAAAATCCCAGACTTATAGCCTATAGGAATGATGTCATGGATTTATTGAAAACATTTGAGGAATTCCAACTTGTTTTTGTCCCAAGAAACCAAAATATCCAAGCTAATGGTTTAGCTTTTACTGCTAGAACATGCCTAACTCCTTATGAAACCAAAAAATGCAGAACTCAAATCAAATTTTGACCAGCTGTCCCAGATAATGAAAAATATTGGCAAGTGTTTGATGGAGACAAACAAATAGAAGACTTCCTACAGTCTAGAAATGATTTTGAGCTACCAAGTTCAGATTCAGAGTATGAAGATGACTATCCTGTTGAGGAAAATCTACTTGATGAAGAAGTAAACTCTCCAAAAACTGTTGTTATAAATATGTTAGCTAATAAACTTGAACATAACACAGATATTAATGCATATTTACAAAAAGATGACTTAGAAATGCTGCAATCTAACACTCAAAGCTTGCCAAAAGGACTGGTCCCATTAGAGGAGTTGTTTGATTTCAACGATGTTACCAAAAAACCAAAGTTGGAGCTTGTTGAAACTGTAGTAGAAGAGTGTAACAAAGGTAGTGAACTAAAACAAAAAATGATCAAACTATCTAAAACTTTTCCAGCTCACATCAAGATGAAATACATTGAGCTATTTAAGGAATTTTCTGATGTATTTTCATGGAGTTATGAGGATCTAAAGTCCTATGACACAGAGATAATTCAGCACAAGATACCTCTCAAAGAAAACCAAAAAGCTTTCAAACAAAAATTGTGCAGGATCAACCGTCTTCAATTACCTTTGGTTGAGACAGAAATCAAGAAGATGTATGAAGCTGGAATTATTGTTCCTATCGGATATTCAGAGTGGGTGTCTAATCTTGTATCAGTAAGGAAAAATATAGGAGAAATAAGGCTTTGTATTAACTTTAGGAACTTAAACAAAGCCTCATTAAAAGACAACTACCCATTACCCAAGATAGATCACATTTTACAAAAGGTAGTTGGTTCTAAAAGAATTTCTTTGCTGGATGGCTTTTCTGGTTATAACCAAATACTCGTACATCCTGATGATCAACTCAAGATAGCTTTTACCAAACCTTGGGGTAATTTCATGTATGTGAAAATGCCCTTTGGTTTAATGAATGTTGGTGCTACATTTCAGAGAGCCATGGACGTTGCATTCTCGGAAGAGTTAGGCTACTTCATCATTATTTACCTTAATGATATCACTGTTTTTTCCAAAACAGATGAAAAACACCTATAACACTTGAGAAAAGTCTTTGAGAAATACAAAAAATTTGGGTTATCTTTAAATCCAAAGAAAATAATGTTTGGTCTCCAAGAAGGTAAACTACTTGGACACATAATATCAGAAGAGGGAATAAAGATAGACCTAAAAAGGATTGAGGGTATATTGCAAATCAACCATCCAAGAAACATCAAGGAACTTAAATCTTTCATTGGGAAGATTAATTTCCATAGAAGGTTCATACCCAACTTAGTTGAACTCCTTAGAAGCATAACAAACATGTTAAAGAAATAACAAGGAGTTAAATGGACCTTAGAAGCAAAGAAATCATTTGAACTGGTGAAACAAGCACTAACCAAAACACCGGTGCTCATTAGTCCTGACTTTAAAAAAGATTTTTTCATTTTTTATTTTGCATCAGAACACACAGTGGCTATTGTCCTATTATATAAAAATTCGAATGGACAAGAGCAGCCAATTGCATTTTTTAGTAAGGCATTGAGAGATGCACCTATGAAGTTCAACATCATTGAAAAACAAGCCTTTGCTTTGGTCAAAGCCTTAAAAGACTTCAGAGTTTACATTCTACACTCCCACATAATTGCATTTGTGCCAAACTCAGTTGTAAAAGACATTATAACACAGGACCTAGATGGAAAAAGAGGGAAGTGGATAGCTATGATTCTTGAATATGATTTAGAAATAAAGCCCACTAAACTCATAAAAGTCCAAGGACTAGCAAGATTAATGGTTGAATCTAATTTTGAAGCTCTTGATATAAACATGATAAATGCATTAGATGAACAGGAGGAATTGTCAACTCCCATTGTTGAAGATCATTTTATGAATTCCTCCTG
The DNA here is from genome assembly GCA_034641835.2 of Pinus albicaulis. Classification (NCBI taxonomy): domain Eukaryota; kingdom Viridiplantae; phylum Streptophyta; class Pinopsida; order Pinales; family Pinaceae; genus Pinus; species Pinus albicaulis. The sequence continues at coordinate 48,224,400 of CM076583.1, forward strand.
GTATGCTGATATTTTATATGTTTTTCTCAATTTGAATACCTCTCCTAGTTTGTCTAAGACAAAGGCAATATTTTTAAAGTTGAAATATGTACATTACTGCATTTTACATAAATGTCTATATTGGAAAAATGCTAGTGGATTATAGCTTAAATGTTTTCCTGAGAATGATGCAGATAAAATCAAGTTTGAGTTCAACGAAGGAAAATGTGGAGGACACCTCTATTGGAAGACAAATGCCAACAAAATACTTAGAGATAGTTACTATTGGCCCACCCTCTTTCAAGATGTCCATAAAATGATTATTTCCTGTCATAAATGCCAACTTTTTTAAGGCAAAAGAAAATTGCTTCCCTTACCTTTGCATCCAATCACTGTTGAAGCTTCTTTTCAACAGTGGGGTCTGGACTTCATAGGAGAAATACATCCACCATCATCTACCCAACATAGATGGATTCTCACTGCAACAGACTACTTTACCAAATGGATATAATCCATCCCTTCTAGGCAAGCCAATGACTCTGTCATTATAAAATTCCTTGAAAATCATTTCCTATCTAGATTTGGCTGCCCTAGGAATATTATCACTAACAATGCTGCTGCATTTGGATCCAAAAATATGGTTGAATTTTTTCACAAATATCAGATTACATTGGGCCATTCTATTTCTTATTATCCTCAAGGTAATGGGTTAGCAGAATCCTCAAAGAAAATTTTGGTGAACATAATAAAAACGTTGCTGGAGGACAATAAGAAGTCATGGCACACAAAGCTGGTACATGCACTTTGGGCTGATAGATTAACACTTAAAAAATTAATTAGAATGTCACCCTAACAACTAGTTTATGGAGTAGATGTAATTTTTCCAACCAGCCTAGAAGTGCCAGTCATGAAGCTGATTCAAGAAGTACAGTTTGAAGACAATGACATGATAAGAAGAATAAATCAAGCCATACATCTTCAACAAACCAGAGAGGAGGTCTACAACAGAGCATTACAAAAACAAGAAAACATCAAGAAGTTGTTTGATAGAAGGACAAAGGCCAGTGATTTCAGAATTTGTGACAAAGTTTTAAAGTAGGATTCAAGGAGAGAATATAAGGGAAAGCATGGGAAATTTGATAATTTATGGCTTGGCCTTATCTCATTCATTTTACTACTGGTAACAATGCTTATTTCTTACAAGAATTGAAAGGAGCTGAACTATTTGGAGGTCCTGTCAATGGTAGGATGCTCAAATATTATTTTTCTTAACCATATCAGTTTGGAAGCCTTTTTATTTTTTCCTCATTGTGAATATCACACTCATAATTGCATTCAAAGTTAGAAAATGAAAAAATAAAAAAACAATATAAATGAAAAGAGGGAAGATTGTAAAAACAAGAAAGGTATAGCCCCATACCAAAAAAGAGAAACAAAATCTGAAAGTGTGCAAGCTCAAATGCCACTCCTAAGAAACACACTACTAGTTAGTCATATAGCCTAATCATGACTAATTAGTTTTCAATTTACTGCTGATAGGTTACTGAATTGGATTTTCCAAACAACTTAATCTTGGCTTATCGGTTAGGTAGAATAGGATAGAAGAAAAAGGGATCAAACAAGCTCAAAATCTGAACCTATGAGTTTTGAAAAGAGGGATGGCTCTAATCTGTTTAAATCTCGAGCCAAATATTGAATAACTGGTTCTAATATGCACAAAAATTGAACAAGAGAACAAAGAGAAAAACAACTCAAACAAGCCAAAAACAGAGCTGAAGAAAAGTGAAGGATGTTCTTTAGTTTTCAGATCTTAAGCCTTCATCATTTTGCATTAAATTTATGCAAATTTTAGTCTATGTGAAGCTTGTTTTTATGCCATAGATCAGCAACAAGTTAGACTATTCAATTCTGACATTTCTTCTTTTAAATTTCTGTTTTAGAATTTAGAGAATAAAAATCTGTCAGACAGTCTAATCCTGACAGATAGTAGTTAGGTAGAGAAGCTTATGAACTCAACTACTTGATCTGAGTTCATGGAGAAATAAGGGTAGAAATAGACTAGTTTTATGCTTTCAAAAGAATAAAATGTTGTAAAAAGAGTTTTCCAATCCAAATGCAATATGGAAGAAGAAAAAATGTTAGATCATTATGATTGGGTAGGTAGAAAGCTTGTTTTGATAGAATTCCATTGCTTTTAATGGTTGCTAACATTGTTAGAGCAAAAGAAGATCACCAGAGGAAGGAAAATTGTTGCCCAATGGATGAGGCATTGATCAGCTTCCAGAGAAGACATGTCTGAGGTTGTTGACACCTCCAAGGAGCTACCATCCGAAGTTGGAGCCGTTATTAGCCACCTATAAAATTTGTCATATCAAATGGTGGCTAAAATTTTTTTGTAGCCTTCAAGAAAAAATTCATGTTTAGAATTGAGAGTTATTGAAGTCTTATGATGATTTTTATCCTTTAAGATAATCTTCACTGTTGTTTCCCTCATTAATCCTGAAAAAAATTTGCTGTTTTCCTAAAGAAGACTGCTCAAAACCCATTTTTCCCTTCATTTTACCCCTCCTTTCACTCATGAATAACCCCATTTTTCAACCCCTTTTTCTTCATAAAATTCCTCCATAAGCTTCTATCAACCTTCAAAAACACTCCAAGATCCATTTTAAACCTTATGTCTCTCTATTATTTGGTTTAAAAATGCCTTCTTTCTGCTACTGGAACCACTAAATTGGCCTAAAAACGCTGTTTCTAAGGCCTAAAATAGTGTAAAACCTTTTAAATTTTCTTCAGCCCCCTAGGGCTTAACTTCTATAAGCCCCCACCTCATAAGACCTTAAGCCTCGCAATTAGGCGCTTAAAGGGCCTAAATTTCTATCCAAACCCCGTCAAAACTTTTTTCTCCTTTGTATTTCATGAAAACCCGACTTTTCGTTGTGTTTTAATAAAACCCGACAGTTCGAGTTTGCAACAAATATCGACCATCGATTTAAAACCAATCAACAATCATCGGCTAAAAATCGCATCGCAAATATTCATTTGACACATTTTTATGGTTTATTGCCTCACGCCGATGCGATCCTGTGATCGTTTCTCCACCGTTGATCCGATCCATTAAAGCCTAGATCCAACGGTCCATATCAATCCCTCTCCAAACCCATCGTTCTTCCCTTTGCCTTCACAATTAAATCCTAACCATCGATCTAGTTTTTATATCGACGGCTCTCGTTCCATCGCAAATCGGAAATTGTAGTTTCCATTTTTCCTTTGCCCTTTTCCTCCCACCGATGCGATCCTTCAATTGAATCTCAGCCGTTGAATCCACAAGAACCAATGGCTCAGATTTAATCGTGCTCTGTCTTAAACCCTGCACTATCGAGCCCACCGATTTAATCTCCACCATTGATCTCTGAAACCAATCCAACGATCAGCACTTAATCATGCATCGCAAAATCAAAAGCCTTTGTATTTATGCCTCTTCCCTTTTCTCCGATATGATTAAATCTTGACCTTTCATTCCGCTAGATCTAACGGTCTGCGTTCAATCGCATCGACGCATTCGATTGTCACTCTGCTTTTTCATCCCGCCGATCACGATCCTGCGATCAAATCTCCATCGTTGATCTTCTCTGATCGGACAGTCCACATTACCTCTGCTCTTCAACCCCGCCCTTTTCATTTTTCCCCATCGATAGATCTCTGCCATCCATTCCCCTGATCCAATGGTTCAAATTTAAACCGCCTTTTGAACCCACCTACCTTTCTATCCATTCATCTTACCCTCCATCGTGTGCGACCTGAAACGTTGGATTTGCTGCCCCTCATCCAACAGCCTGAAATGTGTTTTGCATTTTTTTTTTCATCCGGAGTTTAACGCCAAGAAAAAACCCAAAAAAAGTGGTTTTCTAAGGGACACGTGTTAGTCAGCAAAGCATATCGCGTTTTTCTGAATAATTTCAAAACCACTTCATAACTGTGCAAAAACCACTCAGGTTTTCCGCCAAACCACTTTTCCCCATTGCATTGATTTTCCTCCTTTTAATCATGGCCATCCATCACTATGATCCAATGGTCCTTATTAAAATCCTCCCCCCCATTCATTTATCCACTGTATAAAGCTCCCAAATGCTCTACCAAATCAATCCCGATCGTTGATCATTTTAGATCAATGGCTCTCATTCATCTCGCGTCCAAACCTCATTTTACTTCATTTTCGCTTCCACCAAAGAATTTTTCCCATTTTCATTACATTTTCTTCCATTTCATTATAATGATACCCCCTCTGCATTATAAACTCCTAATTAATCCTAGTCGTTGATCAGTCTAGATCAATGGCCCGGACTTAATCTGACTCTCATCCATTTGATTGCCTCCCCATTTATTCTCGTCAAGAGATCTCAATCGTTGATTGATTTCATCCAACAGCCAAGATTAAAACTCGCCCCCAAAGCAGCCTAACCTATTCTTTCACGGATGTTTTATAACTTTTGTGTATTTTTGCACGTTTTAAATCTTTCCCACAGTTATTTAAATGAAATCAAGGGTTGGGGATGAAGATCCCCTAGGCCACTATTCATGAAGAAGATCAATCTGCAGGGTTCACATCATGATTTATCCATGCCTCATGAGCACTGATAACATTATAAAACCCTCTGTGCACCTGCAAAACAATAAAAACATAGTGAACCTTAATAAGACAAAGAGTATCAGTGTCAAAGGATGGGATCAAAGCAGAAATAAAGTATCAAAGGTTTTAAACACAGTTTTGAGGGATTAAGGCATAAATTCGACTATCAAAGGCCTAATCCACATAGTTTAAGACAACATGAAGACCTGAAGAAAAAAATTAAGCCTAATTAGACCTAAAGCACAGATCAAAAGTAGATTAAAGGTGTTTTAGGGAAAAACAAAGAAATCTATCAGTCTGAGAAGCCTCCACTGCCACATCAGAAGCTAATTGAATCAGCTCCAGCTACCAAAAGCCACCTGTAGCCTCACATAAATAAAAGAAGGCAGAGTTATTGCCTTAGTCAATGATATTTTGCCTAAAATACAACCAGAGTTATTGCTAACTCGCCTAAAGAGTTTTTAAGTCCACAAAATCTGCCCAGGATGCTTAATACTTAATGAAAATCAATTAATACAGAGGAAATATCAGAAAGCTTCTCTATTGAGCCCCTCAAAGGTTGAAAAGCATTAAACTGTATTAATTGAGCCTAGAGATATTTTCTCTCATCCCACCTCCTCATTTCTTCTATAAATACTTATGTAGAAGATGAGATAAATGTTGGTCTCTGAATATCTGTTGCCTGTAAATATTTTTTTGAAGCTACTGTAAGCACTGTTTGTAATTGAAGATACCTAATTTGAGATGAGAAGTTTGAAGTTGTAGAGAACCACTGTACTTGATGATTGTAACTGGTTTGAAAATCAAATGCAAGCTGATTTATGGGATCCTTGTCTATGTCAACAGTGATGTATTTCTTATTGTAAATTGTTATTTTCTTTTTGTTTCCATTTTGTCCACTTTCTCTGATAAAGAACAACAAATATAGAGTTAGGATTTACTCTTACAAGTACCCTACTCTCACTGATAAGCTTTGTCTTTATGTTTTCCTCTAATTGTGTATTTAGGAATGATTTAATACAGTCCAAGCAGATAAGGAATGTTGGTTTTCCCACGTCTTTCTCTCTGAATTTTAAACATTGTTCTTGAATGTTATTTTCATTTCATGCTAAGTAGAGTTAAACTAGGAAATTTTATGGTTTTCCTTGTCTTCTAGTTCTTTCTCCAAAGGTTGTTTGAAAGTTTCCCTTCAAGTATGTTGAAAGCAGGATAGGTTCAAAGTCCTTACTTGATCTTAAGCTATTCTATGTGTTTTTAAATGTTTTCTATTGAAAGTGCATCAAAAGAAGGCTAGTTTCAAAGTACTTACCTGATCTTAGATAACTTTTATGTATTTCTCAAGTGTGTGCCAAAAGCAGGATAGTTTCAAAGTTCTTACTTGATCTTAGGCTGCTCTTTGTTCTTCATTTGTTTGATTCCCCTTCTTATTGTTTCATTCCATTCCATAAAATCAACTTAAAGAGATCCTTTGACATAGATGAATTTCCCCATGGACCACTCTTGAACCTTGCTATTTTAATTAAATCCTACTATGACTCCATATCCCAATGGATTGAAGCTTCTCCTTGCCTACCTTGTTAGCTAAATCATTCCTTCACTTGCATACATCTTCACCCTTCATTTAGACTTCCTTTACCTTCATATATATTTTCCTAACCAAAACAAAAAAAAACCCTTGCTCTTCATAACTAACTCAATATCACACTATTAGACCTTAAAGATAAATCCATATTTGCACTTATAGAGAGATCCCTGTCTGGATTCAGGAGGGCTAGACCCTAGAATCCCAAAGTGGTTCAAAATTTTTCTCTGTAGCTTTAGTCTTGCCAATTTGCTAAAATTACAGAGGCCTAACATGTTGTTCCTTCTGAAAGGAATAACAAAAAAAATTAGCAGAAATTTGTTCCTTTTGAAAGGAACAGCAGAAAGATGAACACGCAGACGTGTTTTTCCTTAAGAGGAATGGATATTGTTCCTTAAGAGGAACAACACAAAAAATAAAAGCACACAAGATTGTTGTTCCTTTAAGAGGAACAACACGAAAAATAAAATCTTTACAAAAAAATAGTTCATACAAGCAAAATTAAAAAGAAAAACTTATGTACAAGTTTCAGAAATAAAGGAATTATTCAGTGAATGAGTGCTGAGGAGGAATTCTCTTCCTCAGCAAGAATCTGCATTGTAGAATCTCCCCATAATTTCTTGTAAAAGGATTCTCGATTAAGCAGTTTATGGTAAAGTCGTACTTAATGACCGTTTGCTTTGAAAGAATGTCCAGATCCATCAATGGTAGTTAATGTAATGGTGCCATTTTCATGCACTTTCTGTATCTCATAAGGTCCAAGCCATCATGTCTGGAGTTTTCCGGGGAAATCCTGAAACCTGGAGTCATATAGGAGTGCCCAATCTCCTTCGTGGAAGATTTTCTTTTTAATGAGGGCATCATGCCATTTTTCTCTCTGTTGTTAATTAATGCAGTGTGCTGGAGGGCAGAGAGCCTAATTTCATCTAACTCGTTGATTAGCTGTAATCTGTTGACCTGGGATTCATTTAAATCCAAACCCACCCCCTAGGCTGTTCTTAATGTTTGAATTTAAAATTCTATTAGAAAGATGGGTTCTTTTCCAAATACTAATTGATATGGTGAATACCCAGTGGTATTTCTCCATGTTGTTCGGTACGCCCATAAGGCTTCCGAAAATCTTAAAGCCTAGTCATGTCTATGTGATGCAACTGTTTTTGTAAGTATAGATTCTATCACCTTATTCATGATCTCTGCCTGGCCATTTGCCTGTGGGTGGTATGGGGTCATGATTTTGTGCTGAATGTGGTAATTTTTTAATGTTGCAGCGATTTTATTACCTACAAATTGTGGTCCTCCATTTGTAATTACGTCCCTTGGGAGGCCATATCACACAAATATTTGGAAAAGGAGCTATATTACATAGCCCTTTGTAGCTCTTGGAAGTGCCTCTGCTTCAACCCATTTAGCAACATATTTTGTTGCAACTAGTATGTATGTTTTCTAATTTGATGGTGGGTTAATAGGACCAACAAAATCGAGCGCACAACACTCAAATGGATCGATTAATAACTATGGTTTCAAAGGAATTTCATCAGACTGCCTAGGGTGTCCCGCCCTTTGGAAGCTATCATAGGCTTGTACAAAATTTTTAGCATCTTTAAAAATTGTAGGCTGGTAATAGCCTGTTTGTAAAACCTTGTGACCGGTCCTGCGATCTACAAAATTTCCACCACATGGCCCGTCGTGGCATGCTTTCAGGATGTCAAATATTTCATCTTCTCGAACGCATCTTATGATGTGCATATCTGCTCCTGTATGAAATAGGTAGCCCCCAATCCAAGAGAATAAGGTAATGCACTGTACTATCTATTTCAATTCATTGGGTGTTAGATGCTTAGGTAATTTACCTACTGCTAAATAATTTGCAACATCAGCATACCATGGGGTTATGGGAGTAACAACAAATTTTTTTTAATCTGGGAACTGATCTTCAACTGCTGCTGGTTCTGGTGGTTTTGGCATTTGTGAGAGAAAATCAGCTACAGGATTCTCTTTTCCTGGTCGATCCTTTATTGTGATGTCAAATTCCTGCAATAGAATCAACCATCTTGTTACTCTACCATTTTTAACAGGTTTATTTGCTAAAAAATTTATTGCAGAGTGATCTGTATATAAAGCTACAGGTTACCCAATTATATAATGTCTAAATTTATTTAGAGCATGTATTACAGCTAAAAATTCTTTCTCAGTCACAGTATAGTTTAATTCGGTAGGAGATATATTATTGCTAATATAATAAATTGCATATGGTTTTTTAGCTTCTTCCTGCCCAAGGACTGCACTAGTAGCTGTGTCTAAGGCATGAGATGAGATTTGGAATGGCAAATCTCAATTTGGGCCCCTTAGCACTGGGGTTGTTGATAGAAGCTTTTTCAGATCCTCAAAAGTATGGTCATATTTATCAGTCCAATTAAAATCAATATTCCCTATTAGTCCGTATAGAGGTGCAACTATTTGAGAATAATGCTCTATGAATCTTCCATAATAACTAGAAAATTCTAGAAAGCTACGTACCTCTATTTGTGTGGTAGGAGTAGGTATTAACAAAAGTATCTGAATTTTAGCTAGATATCCCTGTATTCTAGCTGCTAAGATATAATGACCTGAGATGAGTCCCTCGGTCATCATCATGTGACACTTCTCATGGCTTAAGCAGAGCCTGGTGTTGGGAAAAATACTGAGAGGGGGGGGTGAATCAGTATTTAGAGCTCACTGACAATTTTTAGTTTTCCTTTCTCTTAAAACCATATGTTACATTACTACGTCCAACTTGTATGTACAAAGATCTTATTATGTCTTTACTTAGATCATTGCATCATTCATTCATCAGATAAGCAGTAAGCATGAATAGAAACAACAGAACAAACCATCAAACATAAGCAACACATATGAACACCAGGATTTAAGGTGGAAACCCAATTCGGGAGAAAACCACCGATGTTGTTATCTCAGTCTTCAATATTTATTATAGAGAAAAATTCTTACAATTTTATGCTGGTGCAGACTCATACCAGCACGCAGGCACCCACCTACAGAAGGCTACAACCTTCTCTTGTTTACCAGCCTCTCCTAGAAGGGAGCTACAACACCTTGCTCTCATTTACCAGCCTCTCTTAGAAGGGATCTACAACCCCCTCACTGAAGGCTTTGACCCTCAGATCTACTGCGGACCATGTTTCATCAATTTTCATACTGGATCCACCAGTTTCCACATGACATACCTTGCAGGCCACCAGATTTATTCATTCAGTACACTCGCACCAGTTCTTCATGATTTCGTCAGTCGATCAAAACCAGAGATTTATCATCGTCAAATCATTATATCCATGGGTGCATCGTAGATTCAGATTTATCAATTAAGAACAGAGTTCTTCCATGCAAATATTCCTTAGAGAAATTTTTCATTCACCACCCTTACGCATGCACACTTCATACTATCATCCTCTTTGCCTTATATAGTTTAACCTTTATCAATACCATGAGTAAAAACCATTCAACTGCTAACGGTATTCCTTTGACATTATTTCCTTTAGTTTACCCTACATGCCTCTTAGATTTCTTTTTAATTTATTTATCAATTTGAAGAAATTGATAAATAAATATATTGACAACTTTGAACTGAACTTTAGGATTAAAGTTACAACCCTTCGCACTTTAGATAAATATCCAACACTAATTAACCTTATGATAAACCTTTGACTCCGGGCCCACATATATAGTCAATAGCCAATCAAATACACGCATGGTACCATGAGTAAACTTCACGCAAGTCCAGCGTCCGATCACCGTTAGATAGCAAGCTTCCAGATCAACGACATATATGCATATCGCTCGACCTACGATGCCGAACGTTAACGTGCGATGGCCCGCCGTACTTTGGTTAATCTTCGTGCATCTTCCTCACATGACCACCATCCGATGGCTTCCCTCCAGATCAACGGTGCACAATAATATCGTTGGGCATCCTGGGTCGAACTATAACACGCGATGGCGCGCAGTGACAAGCGGTTTTGTGAAGTCGTATAGGGACGTGTGTCGAGCACTCTATGGAATCGCTCCTCAACCAAGAAATACCGCTTGCTTGGCATAGGCGGTGCGATGAAAACCATAAACCGCCTTCACTATTCACTCGGTCATGGTTCTGCTCTTCCACGCAGGGTTCCATCGCCTTTTCAATGTATTATTATAATTAAGTTGCACTTTAATGTTTTGCATTTTATTACAGTTCCATTGCTAAGTTTAACGCTTTGTTCACAATTTCGTTTGAGTCTTTTAACATATATTCTTTACACCGGTTGCTGCCTTCCGACCTCGACACAACACAATGTCACTCTATATTCAATTATGCTACGATATATATAATATATCAACCTTCCATTGCATGTTCGGAGTTCTATCCTATCACAGTTCTGCTTCTAACTGCACATTCAAGTTCTTGATTCCGCAAGCTGATCACTGTAATATGGTCCATCGCAATTATAATCTTCGCTACATTCATCATATCTCTACAACCATTAATTCCTTCAATTTATACACTAAATATTTAATTTCGAATCCTTGCCACAGGGTTTATGATGTTTACGTACAATTATTCATAGTTTTCCACAGGGACTCAACTATCCTTCCTTCTGAATTCTATCAAGAATATACATATAATTCATAGAAAATGCAGAAACTTTTTATGTTTGATGGCCTTTTTCTTCCTATACTGTCTTTGGACAACTTTCAATTCACTGCTTGTCCCTGCTCCTTATCTAATACTTCTCTCTGTAGCTCAAACTGTAGATGCACTCTTTCTTTGTTCTTCTCTGCTACATTTAGATGCCAATTCCTTTGCCACATCCTTTGCCATCAATGACAATATTTCCAACAATCTCCCCCTTTGGCATTGATGGAAATACTCTTCCTCTGATTGTCTTATAGAAGCCCTTTGTTGCATTTCCTCCCCCTTTTACATCAATGACAAAGAGTTGACAATACCATGCTCCCCCTGAGATCATGCTACATCTTCATAATATAACAAGATGACTTATAAATGCCAACAATGCATCCTTTTCATATGACCAATGCTCCCCCTTAGCCTGTGCATTCAAAGATGCCCAACAGCACCTCACAACCAATTTAATCATCTATTTTTAAGTAGATCTGCTCTTCTGCATGGCAGAGACTACTCCTAGTTTTTGTCTGAGATATTCGAATGCTTCCCTGGGTAGAGGTTTGTTAAATATATCAGCAACTTGTTCTTTGGAGGGAACATATTCCAATTTAACCTTTTGTTCAAGCACTTGTTCACGTAAGAAGTGATATTTGATGGGAATGTGCTTGGTCTTGGAATGCATAACAGGATTCTTTGAGATACTGATGGCACTTGTATTGTCACACATAATGGAGATAGGAGGTGAACATTTGATTTGAAAGTCTTGTAAGGTTTGCATCATCCAGAGAAGTTGAGTGCAACATGATGCGGTAGCCACATATTCTGCTTCTGCTATAGATAAGGCAATAGAGCTTTGCTTCTTGTTGAACCAAGATGCTAACTGGGGCCCCATATAGAATGCACCACCACTAGTGCTTTTCCTATCATCAATAATTCCAGCCCAATCTGCATAAGTGTATGCATGAAGAGTAAGATCAACATTCTTTGGATACCATAGTCCAAAGTCTTGAGTTCCTTGTAGATATTTGAATATTATTTTCACAGCCTAAAGGTGAGACTCTTTTGGATTAGCTTGGAAACATCTAAAAATCCCAACTTCATGCATGATGTCTGGTCTTGCCCCATTGAGAAAAAGTAGACTTCCTATCATAGATCTATATTCTGGTTGATTCACCGTGGGGGAATCATCATTAGAACTGAGATTACATCTAGTTATCATTGGTGTACTTACAAGTTTGCAATCTTCCATGCCATACTTCTTCAGGATTTGCTTGAGGTATTTTGCTTGTGATAAGAATATGCCATTTTTTGCTTGTTTCACTTGCAAGCCAAGAAAGAATGTTAGTTCCCCAAGAAAAGAAATTTCAAATTCTTGTTGCATATCAGAAGCAAATTTCTGACTCATAGACTCTTCATTACTTCCAAAAATGATATCATCAACATATGCAACCATAGTCAATATTTTTTCATTTTAAATTTTTGTGTATAAGTTGCTATCAGCAGACCCTTTTGAAAATCCTTGTTGATGAAGATGTTGTGTAACCAACTCAAAAAGAGAAGAAAAGAGATATAAACGCCTTAGAAATGAGCCACTTCGAGGGGGAAACCTCCAATACATTACATAAATGAACAATTCTTGGATGATACAATTCACAAAACCTCCTTTCTATATATAGGAGTCCATGGGGCCATAATGTAATCCTAGAGGGCCACAATGTAATCCTAGCCGACCTAACAATAATAATGTAAGGGCACAATAATAACAATATGGGGGTTACAGGGGTACAATAATAACAATAAGGGGGGCTACACTAACATAATAAGGGGCTATACTATTAATATAGGGACTTAACATGCCCCTCTCCTTCAAACAAGTATTGTCCTCAACGCTTGATTATTTCTTGATGCTTCTGTATAAAATTCTCATCCTCCCATGTGAAATATTCTACAGGAAAGTTCTTCCACTTGCTGAGATACTCTGAAATTGATCGTACTTGTCAAGTTCTTGTTTCTATGACTTCTTCATAACTTCTTTCGATGTGATGTTGATCTTCCTATTGTTTCATTAGATTTTGCACCAAAGTTGGGTTATCCTTTGAGAGTTGGAGAACTTGTTGTTGATGCTCGATGTGATCTTCCATTAATTTATCATCCATATTTGCTATTATTTGATCCTTCAAACCATCCAACTTAGCCTCCATTTCTGCTTTTAAACCATCTATTTCATCTTCAATTTCTCTTCATAAGATTGAAACTTGTTGCACTTGTTACCGTAATTTTGATATATCATATTGCAATTCTTCCTCCTCATGCGTCATAGTATAGCTTTCTGAGGGCTTAATGGGTATGGAATTATTTTTTGGAGGCATAATAGAACCCATTACTGAAAAAAATTCTCCAATATTCCCTTGGAATCAATTCAACTTGATTCTTCAAACAAGACTTATGCAATTCGGAAAACAAATACACACCTTTTACTTGCTTTGAGGAGCTCGATATTGAAATTGAATTATCTCTGTAATTGAAAATCTTCAATCTCTGAAATTCAGCCCTATAGTAGCCCTCTGAAGCTTCTTTCAAATGCCACAAGTCTGATCTAATTTGGATTCTCCAAGACAAATTTGTGTCCAGTCTCCCACAATGACCTAATTCTGGACTGGTTCAGTAGAGCGAACTTGTAGGACTTTCCACGTGTCACTGTTTCGTCCTTTGTCTCTGAAATTTATAGACAAGAAACTACAGTCCATGCACTTGCGACCACTTTTTACGGCACTCCAATCCAATGCCCAGAGAGAGAGTTATTGAACTTTTCCCACGATCACCTCTTTGAGATGAAATTCAGGAGCCTGAACAAGCACTACCTTCCACAGATCATATCTCCAAAAATATTTCGAACCAAGCTCTGAAATTGTTTGACGAATTTCCTCAGGATTTCAGCTTCGCACCATACAAATTTCAGATTCTGAACCTTCGTAGAAAAACTTTTATAGCGAAAATGCCACGATGACCTGTTTAGGAGCTTGAAACAAGACCTAACTTCCACAGATGATATCTCCGAAAATATTACGAACCAAGCTCTAAAATTTTTAGAAAATCTTCCTCAGGATTTCAGCTTCGCACCCTAAAAATTTCAGCTTCTGAAACTTCGTAGAAAAAAAGTTATAGCGAAAATGCCACGATGACCTGTTTGGAGCAGCGAAACCCTAGAATCTAAAGCTCTGATACCAAATGTTGTGTAACCAGCTCCAAAAAGAGAAGAAAAGAGATATCAACGCCTTAGAAATGAGCCACTTCGAGGGGGCAACCTCCAATACATTACATAAATGAACAATTCTTGGATGATACAAATGAACAAAACCTCCTTCTATATATAGGAGTCCATGGGGCCACAATATAATCCTAGTGGGGCCACGATGTAATCCTAGCCGACCTAACAATAATAATGTAAGGGCACAATAATAACAATATGGGGGTTACAGGGGTACAATAATAACAATAAGGGGGGCTACACTAACATAATAAGGGGCTATACTATTAATATAGGGACTTAACAGAAGATATTTGTCAAGACGATAGTACCATGCCCTTGGAGTTTGTTTGAGACTATATAGAGCCTTTTTAAGTCTACAAACAAGTTTTTCATCATTTCCCAAAATGAATCCTTCTGGTTGTTCTATATAAACTTCTTCTTCTATATCACCATTGAGAAAAGCAGATTTAACATCCATTTGATAAACTTTGATTTGTTGGAAGCTTCAAAAAGCAAGAAAAATTCTTATGGCTTCAAGTCTGGCTACAGGAGCAAAGGTTTCTTCAAAGTCTATACCTTCTTGTTGAGCATACCCCTTGCAAACAAGTCTAGCTTTATTTCTTATAACATCCCCATTCTCATTTAACTTGTTTTTGAATATCCATTTAGTTCCAATGACATTTTTTTCATGAGGTCTTGGTATTAATTCCCAAGTGTGATTCTTTTCAATTTGATCAAGTTCTTCATTCATGGCTTGAATCCAACATTCATCTTTGCTAGCTTGATTGACATTATGAGGTTCAATAGTGGACAAAAATGCCAGATTGCTAGAAGATCCCACAAGAGTCCTTCTTGTTTGTACACCTGATCCCTTTTCTCCCAAAATTTGAGATTCTGGATGATTCTTTTAAACATATATGGATGGAGCCTTTTCAAACAAATCATCTTTGGATTCTTCATTGGGTTCACTATTTGTATCATTACTATTTTATGTAGAGGGATATATGTCATCATCATCGTCTTCATTTGTTGTTTGTTTTTCTTATTTTGGAGCTGCTGGGGACTCATCAATAACAACATCTATACATTCAACAATCTTCCGAAGTATTTTATTGTAACATTTATATGCCCTACTCCTAGAGTAACCAAGAAATATTCCTTCATCTGCTCTGGGTTTAAACTTGCCAAGTTTTTCATCATTATTTTTGATAAAACATTTGCTTCCAAAAATTCTAAAATTCTTTATAGTGGGAAAATTACCATACCAGAGTTCATATGGAGTTTTATCACTATTTACACGAACATGTGCCTTGTTAATAATATTTACTGCTGTATGTGATGCTTCTCCCCAAAATGTCTCAGGTGTTCCGGAATCATCAAGCATAGCTCTAGCCATTTTTTGAACTGTTCTGTTCATTCTTTCTGCTACGCCATTCTGTTGTGGAGTGCCAGCTACAGAAAACTGTCTTTTTATGCCATTTTTTTCACAAAATTCAAGGAATTCATTGGATGTATATTATCCTCCTCGATCAGATCTAAGACACTTTATTTTTAGATCTAATTCATTTTCAACCAGTGCTTTGAAGATCTAAAATTTCTCAAATGCTTCATCTTTCTGTTTAATCAACCCAATCCAACACATTCTAGAGAAATCATCAATAAATAAGATATAGTATTCTTCATCACGTGGTGAATTTTTCTTCATAGGTCCACATATGTCAGTATGAATGAGTTCAAGAGGCTTACTTGATGATCCTTCCTTGGCATTAAATTGTACTCTGGTTTGCTTACCGAATTGGCAAGATTTGCATATGATATTTTTAGGTAGAGTAATATTGGGAAGATCATGAACAACTTTAAGTCTACTTGATTTGTTGATTTGGGAGAAGCTCAGATGCCCCAACCTTATATGCCATAGCCAATTTTATGAAGATTTACTCAAGTAACATTGTTCTTTGCAGTTCTTCAATACATACAGGTTGCTTGGAGTTCTTTTTCCTTTTATAATTGCTTTACCTGTATCAAGATCACGTACCACACATTCTTTTGAACTAAAGACAACTTCAGTTCCTTGATCACACATTTGACTTACACTTAACAAGTTATGATTTAATCCATCCACATACATGACTTCATTAGCTTTCACCTTTTCTTTTAGAAAAACAGACCCTTTTCCCTTAATGACCGCAGGAGTATCATTTCCAAATGTAACATTCTTTTCCTTTTCTAAAGCACTATATGCTAGAAGTTTGTTTTTGTCACCTGTCATGTGTCTTGAGCATCCACTATAAATGTACCATTGGTTTTCTTCATCTTCTGCAAATAACGCTATGCCACAATTTTCAACCTGTAATTCCTTCTTTTTCCATAATTTGGAGCTTGAAGGAACATGTTCTTTTGGCTGAACTTTGCTCCTGCATTCAGATTCTTCATGGCCAAATTTATTGCAATAAGCACATTCAACTTCATTTTGAAGAGGAGAAAAGTTGTTATAGGTATTCTTCTTTGTTTCAATATCAATCATTTTCTTTCTTGCTTCTCTTGTCATGATGGTTTTATATGCTACACATTGGACAGCTTTATGACCAAAATTGTGACATGAGAAACATTGTCCATTGAAGAAGAAATTTCTACGATCATAAACTCTCCTTCTTGAATTTACCTGTTGATTGGTGTTTCTTTGAAAGATATTCCTATTAGTGTTCTTTGAATTGAGATGATCATGCTTTACCCGCAAATATTCTTTATTCCCTTACTGAGTGGTAGCATGTTGTATACCAGCAGTAGCTGCTTTTATATAATTTGGTGCTGAAGCTTGAGAAGATTCTTCAATATATCCAAGACCTATCTTTATAAGGGGAGAACATTGTACCTTGATAATCTCATCTAAGGTTTCAGATCCTTTAGAAAATCTAAGATTCAGAGTCTTTACTTTCTCAAGTTTTTTTCTTAGACTTACTACTTCACATTCTAATTTCTCATTGTGTTTCTCCTATTCTTCACGCTGATTTTTCAGAGTTTCTATGATTATTTTACTCTCTTCTAAGAAAATTTTGAGTTGATTATTTTCATCAAGAAAATCATTGTCTTCTAGAGCATCCACAAAAGTATCCTTCTCTTCTCTAGATTCTTTTTCAAATTCCATGAGAAGTCTAAGATCTTGTTCACATTCTTCCTCACTATAAGATAACCCATCACTGTCTTCATGAGTATAGTAACTTTTTCTAGTGCTATAATGATTCTTATTCCTTCTTACTACTTCCTTCCCCTTTTTATGTGTTTCTGTATGAGGACACTTAGTAGCATAATGACCAGCTCTTTCACAGTCAAAACATTTAAAAGGAAGCTTACCTCTGAACCGTCCTGTGCCAAGTTGAAGTTTCTTTACAAAGTTTATCTCATCTTCTTCTGAGATATATCCTGATCCTTCTGTTTCTTGTACTTCCTTCCCTTTTGTAGAAGTTCTAAAGACTACTTCTTTGAATTCAAATGGTCCTCCTCTTCTCATTTCATATGCAGTTAGTATGCCATGAAGTTGCACCACAATAAGATTTTGAAGATCCTACTTTTCTTCAAGAGCAGAAACTTTTGACTCAAATTTTGCCGTTAGTGATCTTAAAATTTTCTCAACCAAAGTAGATTCGGTTATAGTTTCTCCCAGATTTCTCATATGATTTACAATATCATCAAGACGTAAAAATAATTTTGCAATGCTTTCCTCATTATCCATTTTTAGATTCTCATATTGAATTCTGAGAGTTTGGATTTTAGCACTTTTTACCTTTGCATCACCTTCATAACTTAGAATGATTTTATCCCATATTGCATTTTCTGTATTTAGCTGCATGACTTTGACAAATTCTGATTCAGTCAGACTTCCCAATAGAGCATTGACTGCCTCTGCATTGGTTTCATAATTCTTTCTTTCTGTCAAATCTGTTGGTACTGTAGCTGGATATTGATATCTTCCTTCAACAATTGCCCATACATCTGCTCCCAGAGACTGAAGATAGGATCTCATCCTTGTTTTCCAGAAGATTAAATTGTTTTCGTTAAAGAGCGGAGGCCTGATAGATGTTGTTCCATCTTGATTGCTCATCTTGATTGATCTTCCTTCTAGCGGCTAAGATTTTTCAGAAGGACCTGCTCTGATACCAATTGTTGGGAAAAATACTGAGAGGGGGGGGTGAATCAGTATTTAGAGCTGACTGACAATTTTTAGCTTTCCTTTCTCTTAAAACCATATTTTACATTACTGCATCCAACTTGTATGTCCAGAGATCTTATTATGTCTTTACTTAGATCATTGCATCATTCATTCATCAGATAAGCAGTAAGCATGAACAGAAACAACAGAACAAACCATCAAACATAAGCAACACATATGAACACCAGGATTTAAGGTGGAAACCCAATTCAGGAGAAAACCACCGCTGCTGTTATATCAATCTTCAATATTTATTATAGAGAAAAATTCTTACAATTTTATGCTGATGCAGACTCATACCAGCACGCAGGCACCCACCTATAGAAGGCTACAACCTTCTCTCATTTACCAACCTCTCCTGGAAGGGAGCTACAAACCCCTTCTCTCGTTTACCAGCCTCTCTTGGAAGGGAGCTACAACCCCCTCACTGAAGGCTTCGACCCTCAGATCTACTACAGACCATGTTTCATCAATTTTCATACTAGATCCACCAATTTCCACATGACATACCTTGCAGGCCACCAGATTTATTCATTCAGTACACTCGCACCAGTTCTTCATGATTTCGTCAGTCAATAAAAACTAGAGATTTATCATCGTCAAATCATTATATCCATGGGTGCATCGTAGATTCAGATTTATCAATTAAGAACAGAGTTCATCCATGCAGATATTCCTTAGAGAAAATTTTCATTCACCACCCTTATGCATGCACACTTCATACTATCATCCTCTTTGCCTTATATAGTTTAACCTTTATTAATACCATGAGTAAAAACCATTCAACCGCTAATGGTATTCCTTTGACAGTATTTCCTTTATCTTACCCTACCTGCCTCTTTGATTTCTTTATAATTTATTTATCAATTTGAATAAATTGATAAATAAATATATTTACAACTTTGAACTGAACTTTAGGATTAAAGTTACAACCCTTCGCACTTTAGAGAAATATCCAATGCTAATTAACCTTATGATAAACCTTTGACCCTGGGCCCACATATATAGTCAATAGCCAATCAAATACACGCATGGTACCATGAGTAAACTTCGCGCAAGTCCAGCGTCCGATCACCATTAGATAGAAAGCTTCCAGATCAACGGCATATATGCATATCGCTTGACCTCTGATGCCGAACGTTAATGTACGATGGCCTGCCATACTTTGGTTAATATTCGTGCATCTTCCTCACATGACCACCGTCCGATGGCTTCCCTCCAGATCAACAGCGCACAATAATATCGTTGGGCATCCTGGGTCAAACTATAACGCACGATGGCGCGCAGTGACAAGCGGTTTTGTGAAGTCGTACAGGGACGCGTGTCAAGCACTCTATGGAATCGCTCCTCAACCAGGAAATACTGCTTGCTTCGCATAGGCGGTGTGATGAAAACCATAAACCGCCTTCACTCTTCACTCGGTCACGGTTCCACTCTTCCACGCAGGGTTCCATCACCTTTTAAATGTATTATTATAATTAAGTTGCACTTTAATGTTTTTCCTTTTATTACAATTCCATTGCTAAGTTTAACGCTTTGTTCACAATTTCGTTTGAGTCTTTTAACATACATTCTTTACACCGGTTGCTACCTTCTGACCTCGACACAACACAATGTCACTTTGTCTTCAATTCTGCTATGATATATATAATATATCAACCTTCCATTGCATGTTCAGAGTTCTATCCTATCACAGTTCCGCTTCTAACTTCACATTCAAGTTCTTGTTTCCGCAAGCTGATCACTGTACTATGGTCCATCGCAATTATAATCTTCGCTACATTCATCATATCTTTGCAACCATTAATTCCTTCAATTTATACACTAAATATTTAATTTCAAATCCTTGCCACAAGGTTTATGATGTTTACGGACAATGATTCATAGTTTTTTATAGGGACTCAACTATCCTTCCTTCTAAATTCTTTCAAGAATATACATATAATTCACAGAAAATGTAGAACCTTTTTCTGTTTAATGGCCTTTTTCTTCCTATACTACCTCTGGACAACTTTCAATTCACTGCTTGTCCCTGCTCCTTGACTAATACTGCTCTCTGTAGCTCAAACTGTAGATGCACTCTTTCTCTGTTCTTCTCTGCTACATTTAGATGCCAATTCCTTAGCCACATCCTTTGCCATCAATGACAATATTTCGAACACCTGGTGTCAATACACCTTTGTAGCACCTTTTCCAAAGTTTCTAATGCTGGCTCAAAATCATCTCCATAAGGTGTGAAATCATCCATATATTCTTCGATCCCTTCATTTATTATATTTGAAATGATGTTGAGAATGGCCCTCTGAAATGTGCCAGGGGAATTGCATAGACCAAAGGGTAAAACCCTGTAAGAAAATGTCCCCCAAGGACAGGTAAAAGTAGTCTTATCTTGGTCTTCAGGGGAAATCTAAATCTGATTGTATCCACTGAAGCCATCTAAGAAAGAAAAGAATTTATTTTTTGCTAATGTATCTAATTCTCGATCAATGAAAGGAAGGGGAAAGTGGTCTTTCTAGGTTTCTTTGTTTAGTTCTATGTAGTCTACACATATCCTCCACTTTCCATTCTTCTTTGGCACCACTACTAGTGGAGGGACCCACTTGCTATCAAATATTGGATAAATAAAGTTGACATCCAAAAAATTTTGTAATTCAACTTTCACAATATCCTTAAGATGAGGGTTTAATCTTCATTGGGATTGGTGAATGGGTCTAGCATATTTTTCTATAGAAATGTGGTGCGTACATAACTGGGGATCAATTCCTTTCATGTCTGGGTAATCCCATGCAAAAGCTCCCTTATATTTTTTCAGTAGTTGGACCAATTTTTCTTATTGTTCTACAATCAGATTTTTGTTAATATTTAGAGTTTTTCCTGGCTCAATTTCAATAGTTTTGCTATTGTAAATAGAAGTGGTAGGTATTGATTGATCTTGAATGTCTTTCAGGGGATATTCTTCTTATTCATTATCAAATGATGCCTTGATCATGTGACATTGCAAATGGGATCTTGTTTTTTGTTGGTTGATAAAACTGTTAATGATGTCAACCTCTATTTGGTCTTCTTTGGTCTTTAAAGTCGAGGGCATCTTCTATGGTTAATGGTGATATAATGTTTTCTATGAGGTATGATACAAGTTTTTTATTTTTTTTTATTATTGTAAGGCTTCGCTGGGCTGGAGGGTATAAGGCTAAATTCTTGACATAACTCCCTCTAATTATTATTATGCTACCTTGCCGACAGCCAATGTAAGCATCAACAGTTTCCAGCCAAGGTCTACCTAAGATTAAAGGGTGTCCATCTAGCCGGTTTTTGGGGTTAATAATTAGGAAGTCAGCAGGGTATTCTCAGGAGTCTATAGATATCATTACATCATGTAGTGTGCCTTCTGGCTTGACTACCGATCGGTCAGCCAATTCCAATAAGGTTGTTGTTGGATCTAAAGATGTAATGCCAAGTTTTTGACAAGTGGTGGTTGTTAGGATATTAATTGTAGCTCCCAAATCAACTAAGGCATTTGGAAATGATTTCCCATTAATTTTCACTGTAACTATAGGATTTCCTAGGTCCTCATACTCTATAAATGCTTCTCTTCCTGATAGTAAGTCAGATAGAGTGCCGACTACTTAGACAGTTGGGTTAGTTGTTGTTCTCCTCTTTGGCTTTCTTATTCATAGTTCTTTGATGGTTTTTTCATAAATGAGAATATATTGGATAGCTTGGAGGAGTGGGATTTTTATACACAAATTTTTCAGTTCTCCCAAAAGATCAAAATCAGGATGTTCTATTGGACTAGGTATGATTAGTCGTTCTGGGAATGGTGGAGAAGAGGTGGTTGCTTTCTCATGAGTTTGTTGTGTAACCACATTCTCCTTTTGCAGTGTTTGTTCAGAAGGTAACGGATTTTCAACTTGAACATTTTTGTCTCCCTCTAATTCTATTATGCACCCAAACCTTAGTTGAAGGTTGTTGCACTCCCTTAACTTGGTTTCTATTTCTATTGCTTCAATTATTTGAACAGATTGAACTGGTATATTATTAGGGTTTGGGTTGGGTTGGGATGGGAGTTGCGGTCTTAAGTTGGTCTGGGGATTTTGTTGCAATGTATATGGTGCTGGAAGTGTAGGTGGAGGGAGAGGAATCATTCCAGCTGGTTGATTCATAGATCTTTGCCAGTTCGACTGCCATGTCTGACTTTGCGAGGTGGAGGGGGACCATTGTGTTGGATATGTATTACTTTTCCAAAATGGTGTACAATAAGGAAATTTTGGCCAATTGGTTTGATTTGTTTAATTTGGCCATGGTGGTGTAGGAAATGGCTGCTGTGACCAACTGGGGAAGGGTGGTTTATTTTTCCACATTCCATTATATTGCTAAGCATTATACTAAGGAGACTGAAAAGAAGAGGATGGATCAATGGGCATACCTGCTTGTCGTTGCTGCCATTGACGGTGTTGATTGAGTAGGTATACCATTTCTGTTTCTTCTTCTTCTTATTTGTAGACTGATTTCAATCCTGGGAATGAGGGGCAGCTTTCTGCAGAGTGATATTTTGTGCAGATGGCACAGACTTGGACTGTATCCAACGGGAATTCTTTATGGCTATGTTTCTTTCTACATCTAGGGTAGAATATTGCCAAATTTTGTTCTTCTTCTGCTTGCTTTTGTTTATCTTGCATGATATCAAGCTGCGTTGTTAGAGTCCCTAGAATATCCATTTTGAAATCTTTTAGTAGATTGCCAATTTCTGTGCGGGTTATACCTCCATCGAAGGTCTTGTTATCCCTTGTGATCGTGTCACATGTTGCTAGTTTTATTCTTGTGCTGCCTCTTGAACTACTGATACATAAATAAATAATATTAGCAAAATTTTCCTGATATATGTCACCTTTTCCCATGATGTTTAATGTTTCAACCCATTGTTCCTTCATCCCTTTAATTAATGTAGTTTTTAACACATTATCAGGTAAGGGTAAAGATGCATAGGGTGATCTCTAGAGGTTGCATTGAAAGCGTTCAACATATTCACCCAATGTTTCATTAGGTTTTGATGTCACCTGAAATATTTCATCCTTTAATTCCATGGACCTACAATAATCCTAATATTTCTTTAGAAAAGTAGCTTTCATATGATCCCAGTCATTTATAATACCTCCACCTAAACCCATAAACCATCGTAGAGCTGTTCCTTTTAATGTGGAGGGGAATAATTTTAACTTTTGGGGATCGGTGGTATAGTCATACCCTCTGCATAATACATCAAATTCAAACAGAAATTCATCTAGATCTTCTGATGTTAAGCCATGGAATGTAGGAATATGCTGAAGAGAAATGGCCTTCATAAGTGCATTAACTACAGTGTCCACAATGGGATATTGCAGTGTGAAAGTTTGGGGTGTTTGCTGGTTGTGGGCCATTTGATCAAATATGTGCCAATATCCTTCTGGGATTTCTAGGGAATTATTCCTAGGCTGACTAGAAGGAGTAGGGATGACCTTAACAATACTTCCTTGGTCTGGGATAATGAGTGTCCCTTGTTGAACTATTATCCGAGGGGATTTTGGTTCTTCAGGTTCTTCAGCTTTGTTTTGGATGATTTTGACAACACTTCCCTTATCTGGGATGCTTAGTGTTTGGACTACTTCAAGAGGGGATCTTGGTTTTTCTATTTCCCCTGTTTCTCCTTCCCCTTCACGGAGATTACTAGAGTTCCATTCTTGTAAAGAATTTGGGTGATAATTCTCAATTTCTTGAGAATATTTCTCTTATGTTTGACTATGAATCTCACCAAAAGCCACAGATGGTGATTCTCTGGCCCGAAGGGAACTAGTAGGTTGTCTAGAAGCAATTTTTCTAGGGCCTACTGATGGCTGAGATTCAACTTTATTAATGATATTGTCAATAAAGGTTGTTCGCCCAAGGTTCACCGGTCCCTTAGGTTTTCTCAGGTCTGGGAGGAATTTCGTTTTGTTTAAATTTTCTAGTCATTCAAAAAAAACGCAAGCATTCATTCCTACCTTAAATTTTCACTCAATTATGTTGTGAAGCGGGTAGATGAACGAGCATGTTCCTTGCTTAGTAAGCAGGTTCTTACCTTCCGTTTTTAATACCCATTTCTTCCCTAGCAAAGAAAATAAAATATACATCACTCTTTTCTAAATAGCTACACACTCCTTGGCAATGGAGCCAAAGTGTTGAGGTATAAAAGCTGTCTTTTTAACTCCTATTTATCCTACATTAATTATCAATCCAGGTATGACTTTTTATCTCAAGAGTGTACTCAATCTGAGGCGGAAATTTAATCCAAGAGTAATGATTTTCAATGTGCAGTACAGTGTCTTAAATACAAGAGTAAAGGAATGCTTGAAAATGAAATCTAATTACAACAATATGAAACTCAATGTTCTGAAGTTCAATCACTCACTCAGCAATCATCAGTCAAGGATGCAGTAGTAATAACTCTTTCCTCTATCAACTGATGTAACTGAAATCAAATATGATCAAGGTAATCAATATGAGAACATAGGCAGTAACAACCAATTTCCTTTACAGTTGATGATCTTACACTCCACACTAAAGCAATTAAATGGAAATGGTAAATGTGTTAAATCACTAACGATGCTAATAAAAATAGACTAAGCAAGATTTCTGTAATAACACTCCAAAGAAAAACCAAACTCTTGCAAGAAAGGAATAAATAGTAAAGCTAATTAATAGAAATGGACAACAAATCTATTTACTGAAAATGAACAGAAAATTCTTTCAAATGGAAATGAACAACAATCTATTAATGGAAATGAACAACAAACTATTTAAAAAAAATGAACAGCTAACTATTAATGGAAATGAACGTCAAACTATTAATGGAAATGAACAAAAATATTGAATAGCGAAGCTCTGTATCTGTGAAGCATAAAAATACAAATTATAAAGGAATAAATACTCTTGTTATGTGGAAAGAAACAACAACGTGATTCATTGATGCAACACACCAATTTCATAAATCATCAAATAGTAAGCTATAAACTAAGATAACTGTGAAGCAATGTGATTTAAAGGAAATGAAAACTAATGCGAACCATCACAGGAATGGAATTGGAAAGTAAAGGTACAAGTAGCAAGTGGATCCACCAGGGCCGGGCCCTTAGCCGCTAGTGAAGCACCACCGAACTACTCCAGTATCAAATAATGGAACGGTAACAGAATTATGTATTAATCATATGTAGCAGAGTTTACAAGCAATCACACTCTATTTTAATTAACGAGAGTCGATGAACAATCCTAAAATTATAAAAGGAAATCTGAATAATCATATGATGTCTAATTTTTGTGATTTCTACAAGCGATGTTCTTTTATAATAGCCAGCGGATGAAACAAGAAGCATAGATAACTTTGAGCAGCGAACTCTACCTTCCATCTCTAGCTATCATTTTGTCTTCTTGTGTTGATGTCGTGTTGTTCCTTTCTTTACTTTGAATGTGCGCTCCAATATTGATCTTCTTGTCTGGATATGGCCTTTTGTTGAAGGGACAGCAGTTACACCTGCCTTATCTTTTCCTCTCGAATGGCGGTTTCCCACTTCATTTAGTTCCTATATAGAAGAAAAGAAAATATTTAGTTAATTTTGCAATAAGCACTAATCTCCTAAATTCTATTGTAATTATTCAATATATTATCATTCTATAATATAAAGGAATCATGATTAAAGGAAAAAGATAAAGAAATTACATGGAAAATGCATACCTTTTCCAATGCTCAACAGCTGACATCCCCCCAAAGTATGGCATGATTTTATATAGATCATGGGGGGCCACACTCTAGGGTAGCCTTCAAATGGACATGACTTATGCCACCATCCTAGTATTTGTGGGGAAAAATATTTAGAGGTGGTGGGGGGGGGGGGGGGTGGGGGGGTGAATTAGTATTTAGAACATATAATTTGACTTTAACTTTTTCTTTTTCAGAATTTCATACGTGGCTTTTATGAGTTGAACTCATGTATAAATGTGGAAATGCTAAAAGAAACTTGCGTATACTGATATAAAATTCTAGTTTATAAAGTATCTCAGAAGTAGACTTTAAAATAGATTTACCAGTTATGCATCAGATTAGATAAACAGGAAATATGTGCAGTAACAGCACTATAAAACATCACACAAGTGGAACACACATGAAAACCAGTATTTAAGGTGGAAACCCAATTCGGGAGAAAACCACCACTGTTGTCGTCTCTGTATTCAATATTTATTATATGGAAAACTGTTTACAACATTGTACTGATGTAGAATCATATCAGTACGCAGGATTATACCTGCAGAAGGCTGCAACCTTCACTCATTTACCAGCTGCTATTGGAAGGGAGCTCCAACCCCCTGATCTTGTTCACCAGCCACTCTTGGAAGGGAGCTTCAACCCCCTGAACATAATACCAGCTTCTACTAGTAGGAAACTTATACTTCCATACTGAAGGCTTCAACCCTGAGACCCACTGCAGACCAAGTTTCATCAATTTTCATACTGGATCAAACAGCTTCAACACAACCCTTTATCATAAATCATAAACTTTGCCCAATACTTCAAATAGAACAGTGAAAACATTGTGACCAAAACTTTCAAAAATAACCCAGACTTTAGAATATATATGTAGTAACAACTCAACCCTGAACAGTCATTGATTCAAACATCATATGCTACTTTGCTGCAATGAAGCTGCGTACATATGTGCTTTCCTACACATCAACCCGCATATACTTCTGTGTATTTTATTCTTCAAAAAACCATAACTGCCATACACACTTTTCATGAAGCAAACCCGCGTATATACGTGCTTTTGTTGAAACCAGCTAGTGTATAGATATATAAAAATAAATTTTGCATAACAGACCAGATCTATGAAACTTACCCCTAGATTTATTCATTTTCTTCAGCAGACTTGCACCAGTTCTTCATCATTCCTTCAGTAGGTCATCCTAGAGATTCATCATCATCAGATCTAGAGATCTTGAACCATCATTATATCCATGGGTGCATCATATATTCAGAACTATCAATTAAGAACAGAGTTCATCCATGCAGATATTCCTTAGAGAAATTTATTCATTAACAACCCTTGCACATGCACACCTTGCACTATGATCTTCTTCTCCTTAAATAGATTTAGATTTTATCAATACCATAAGTCAAAACCACTCAACTTCTAATGTTATTCTTGGACGGAATCAAATAGACAATACAAATCTCAATATTGTGGGCTAATACCATGGTAATGCCTCTTGGTATTATAATTTTAGAGCGCAAAAGGGCATACGCGACTTGGGACGTACTTATCTGCGTGCATACGCGACTTGGCCTTTACAAACCCGCGTATACATTGTGACATATTATATTTATCATTTCTCTGACACTTCCTGGAATTCTGATCTGTGTCACATCTAAAATAATCTGTAGCTACATCATTCTGACATCTTTAACACATGGGTTGCTTATCATAGGCAACTCATCAAGTAGGTTTCTGTCAAGGACAACTTCATCAAGTAGGTTGCCATCAAGGACAACACATTACATCATATTGCCAACAATTCCCCCCTCTGGACTTGATGACAACCACAATTGTGTTTGATCACCACAACAGATAGATACAATAATCATAACCATCATTCAAACACCATGATACTACATATGTGATTTGGCCTTTACAAACCAGCATATACATTGTGACATATTATATTTATCATTTCTCTGACACTTGGTGGAATTCTGATCTATGTCACATCTAAACTAATCTGTAGCTACATCATTTTGACATCTTTAACACATAGGTTACTATCATAGGAAACTCATCAAGTAGATTTCCATCAAGGACAACTTCATCAAGTAGGTTGCCATCAAGGACAACACATTACATCATATTGCCAACAATCTCCCCCTCTGGACTTGATGGCAATGACAATGGTGTTTGATCACCACAACAGAGAGATACACTAATCATAACCATCATTAAAACACCATTATACTCTCCCCCTTTGACATCAAGAGAAAAGGGCGGATTCAAAACTAAAACAAGGTTTCTCTTCCCTTGTAGAAAGATGAGCTCTGTAGATCTGAAGTGCACTAAATTTACCATGCTACCCCTGACTTTAGATATATTTTTCAATGAAGTATATGAATTTATAACTCAACCAAGTATGACCATTCCTATTACCAATGACTCATACTTACATCAATTATCCAACCAAGTGGATTTACATATTTGACTCAAGTACCCAACCAAGTGGGTTTACAAATTTTGACTCAAATACCCAATCAAGTGGGTTTACAAACAATTCCTTACATGATTGAATATGAAAATTTTACATCATAGGTCTCAACATAACATTTTCGTCAGATTACAGATATGACTTTTTATAAACAAGACCAATGAATCTCAATTATGAGATCAGACCACAACAGACACCTTGAATGCCAATAATGCATCCTTTCCCACAGGACAAGTGCTCCCCCTTAGCTTGTGCTTCTTGAACACTTTTCAACAACAAATCATCAAGGCATCTTCATCAACAATATATTACAGAATGAACTAGAAATGTAAAAACTGCAACATCACCAGAGATACCCAATAGCACCACAACTATTCTTAAAAATGCTAACCCAGAAAGTTATACCAACAAAAACCCATACGCGGCTTTCTGTATATAAACTCACGTATATACGTGACTGTCCTTTATGAAATCTGCGTATCCAATCTAATTCTCTGAATTTAAGCAGATCTGATCATCTGAGCGGCAGAGACAACTACTAGCTTTTGTTTGAGATATTCGAAGGCTTCCCTGGGAAGAGGTTTAGTAAATATATTAGCAACTTGTTCTTTGGAGGGAACATACTCCAATTTCACCTTTTGTTCAAGCACATGTTCACGTAAGAAGTAATACTTGATAGGAATGTGCTTGGTTTTAGAATGCATAACATGATTCTTTGAGATACTGATGGAACTTCTATTATCACACATAATGGATATGGGAGGTGAACATGTGATTTGAATGTCTTGTAAGGTTTGCATCATCCAAAGAAGTTGTGTGCAACATGATGCGGCAGCCACATATTTTTCTTCTGCTGTAGAGAAGGAAATAGATCTTTTCTTCTTGCTGAACCAAGATACTAATCAGGGCCCCATATAGAATGCACCACCACTAGTGCTCTTCCGATCATCAACATTTCCAGCCCAATCTGCGTCTATGTAAGCATGAAGAGTGAGATTAGCATTCTTTGGATACCATCGTCCAAAGTCTTGAGTTCCCTATAGATATTTGAATATTATTTTGACAGCCTGAAGGTGAGACTCTTTTGGATTAGCTTGGAATCGTCGAACAATCCCAACTGCATGCATAATGTTTGGTCTTGTCCTGGTTATATAAAGTAGACTTCCAATCATGGATATGTATTCTAGTTGATTCAGTGCAGGAGAATCATCATGAGAACTGAGGTTACACCCAGTTATCATTGGTGTACTTACAAGTTTGTAGTCTTCCATCCCATACTTCTTCAAAATTTGCTTGAGGTATTTTTCTTGAGATAAAAATATGCCATTGGTTGCTTATTGCACTTGTAAGAAAAGAAAAAATGTTAGCTCCCCAAGTAAAGACATTTCAAATTCTTGTTGCATAACAGAAGCAAATTTCTGACTCATGGACTCTTCATTACTTCCAAAAATGATATCATCAACATATACAACCACAATCAATAGTTTATCATTTTCAGTTTTTGTGTATAAATTGCTATGAGTAGAACCCTTTGAAAAATCCTTGTTGATGAAGATATTTGTCAAGACGATAATACCATGCCCTTGGAACTTGTTTGAGACCATATAAATCCTTTTTAAGTTTACAAACAATTTTTTCATCATTGGCCAAGATGAATACTTCTGGTTTTTCTATATAAACTTCTTCTAGATCACCATTGAGGAAAGCAGATTTAACATCCATTTGATAAACTTTGATTTTTTGAAAACTTGAAAAAGAAAGAAACATTCTGATGGCTTCAAGACTAGCTATAGGAGAAAATGTTTCTTCAAAGTTTACACCTTCTTGCTGAGCACACCCTTTAGAAACAAGTCTAGCCTTGTTTCTAATAACATCTCCATTTTCATTTAACTTATTTTTGAATATCCATTTTGTTCCAATAACATTTTTATCATGAGGTCTTGGAACTAGTTCCCAAGTATGATTCTTTTCAATTTGATCAAGTTCTTCATTCATGGCTTGAATACAACATTCATATTTGCTTTCTTGATTAACATTCGATGGTTCAATAGTGGATAAAAATTCTAGATAGCTAGTAGACCCTACAAGAGTTCTTCTTGTTTGGACACCTGATCCCTTTTCTCCCAAAATTTGAGATTCTGGATGATTCTTTTGAACATACATGGATGGAGCCTTTTCAAATAGATATTCTTCTGCTGCTTCATATTTGGTTCACCTTATATATTATCTCTATTAGATGCAGGAATATATACATCATCGTCATCTTCATTTGTTTGTATTTACCCTTTTGGAGTTGAAAGAGATTCATCAATTACAACTTCAATGCATTCAACAATCTTCCGAAGTATTTTATTGTAACATTTATATGCTTTACTTCTAGAAGAGTAGCCATGAAATATTCCTTCATCTGGTCTTGGTTCAAACTTGCCAAGATTTTCATCATTGTTCTTGATAAAAAAATTTCTTCCAAAAACATTAAAATGCTTTACAGTGGGAAGATTACCATACCAGAGCTCATATGGAGTTTTATCATTGTTTACATGAACATGTGCTTTGTTAAGAATATTTACCGCAGTATGTGCCGCTTCTCCCCAAAATGTGTCAGGTGTCCCGAAATCATCAAGCATAGCTTGAGCCATATGTTGAACTGTTCTATTCATTCTTTCTGCTACTCCATTTTGTTGTGGGGTACCAGCTACAAAAAACTATCTTTTTATGCCATGTTGTTCACAAAAATAAAAAAATTCATCTCATATATATTCACCTCCACGATCAGATCTAAGACACTTGACTTTTAGATCTAGTTCATTTTCAACCAATGCTTTGAAGATCTGAAATTTTTCGAATGCTTCATCTTTGTGCTTTAGCAACCCAATCCAACACATTCTAGAAAAATCATCAATAAACAGAATATAGTATTGCTCTCCACTGGGTGACCTTTTTCTCATGGGTCCACATATATCAGTATAAATGAGTTCAAGAGGCTTACTTTCTGATCCTTCCTTGGCATTAAATTGCACTCTAATTTTCTTACCAAATTGGAAATATTTGCATATGGTACTTTTAGGTAGAGTAATATTGGGGAGATCGCGAACAGCTTTGAGTCTTCTAGATTTTTTGATTTGAGAGAAGCTCAAATGCCCAAATCTTCTATGCCATAACCAATTTTCTAAAGATTTACCCAAGTAGCATTGTTCTTTACAATTTTTAAATACATACAAATTGCTTGGTGTTCTATTCCCTTTTATGATTGTTTTTCCTATATCCATATCACGTACCACACATTCTTTTGATCTAAATACAACTTTAGTTCCTTGATCACACATTTGACTCACACTTAACAGGTTATGCTTTAATCCATCCACATATATAACATTGTTAGCTTTCACCTTTTCTTTTATAAAAACAGAACCTTTTCCCTTAATGACAACAGGAGTATCATTTCCAAAAGTAACATTCTTTTCTCTTTCTAGAGAATTATATGCAAGAAGTTTATTTCTGTCACATGTCATGTGTTTTGAGCATCCATTATCAATGTACCATTGATTTTCTTCTCCTTCTGCAAATAAATCTATGCCACAGTTCTCAACCTGTAATTCCTTCTTTCTCCACACTTTGGAAGTTGATGGTATATGCTCTTTTGGCTTAAGTTTTCTCCTACATTCAGATTCTTCACGACCAAAGTTATTACAATAAGCACATTCAATTTCATTTTGAAGAGGAGAAAAGTTGTTATATGTATTCTTCTTTATTCCAGTATCAATTATTTTCTTTCTTGCTTCTCTATTCATGATGGTTTTGTATGCAACAAATTGAACAACTTTATGACCAAAATTATGACATGAGAAACATTGCCCATTTAAGAAGAAATTTCTACGATCATAGAACCTTCTATTTTTGTTTACCTGTTGGTTGATATTTCTCTGGAGGGTATTCCTGATAGATTTTTATGTATTGAGATGGTTATGCTTTACCTGTAAAGTTTCTTTGTTTCCTTGTTGAGTAGCAGAATGTTGTAGGCTGGTTGTAGCTACTTTTAGATAGTTTGGTGCTGAAGATTGAGAAGATTCTCCGACATATCCAAGACTTGTCTTCATAAGAGGAGAATGTTGTACCTTGATAATCTCATCTAAGGTTTTAGATCCTCTAGAAAATCTAAGATTCAAAGTATTTACTTTCTCAATTTCTTTTCTTAGACTTACTACTTCACATTCTAATTTCTCATTGTGTTTCTCATTTTCTTCAAGCTGATTTTTTAGAGTTTCTATGGATATTTTGTTCTCTTCCAAACATATTTTGAGATGATTGATTTCTTTAAGAAAATAATTGTCTTCTAGAGCATCCATAAAGGTATCCTTTTCTTCACTAAACTCATTTTCAAATGCCATGAGAAGTCTAAGATCTTGATCAAATTCTTCCTCACTATCTAATAACCCATCACTATCTTCATGAGTATAATAACTATTTCTAGTTTTAAACTGACTCTTATTTCTGCTTGCTACTTCCTTTCCTTTTTCATGTGTTTCTTTATGAGGAAAATTAGCAGCATAATGACCAACTCTTCCACAAGAAAAACATTTGAAAGGAAGCTTACCTTTGAACCTTCCAGTGCCAAGTTGGAGCTTCTTTACAAAATTTACCTCATCTTCTTCTGAAACATACCCTGATCCTTATGTTACTTGTACTTCTTTTACTTTTGTAGAAGCTCTAAAGACAACTTCTTTGACCTCATATGATCCTCCTTTTCTCATTTCACATGCAGTTAGAATGCCATGAATTTGAACAATAGAAAGACTTTGAAGATCCTGCTTCTCTTCAATAGTGGACACTTTTGACTAAAATTTTGAAGTTAGAGATCTTAAAACGTTTTAAACCAGAGTAGTGTCAGTTATGGTTTCACCCAAATTTCTCATACGATTTACAAAATCATCTAGACATAAAACGAAACTAGCAATTCTCTCCTCATTATGCATCCTTAGATTTTCATACTGAATTCTGAGAGTTTGGAGTTTAGAACTTTTTACCTTTGTATAACCTTCATAGCTTAGAATGATTTTGTCCCATATTTCCTTTGTTTTATTCAACTACATGAATTTGAAAAATTCTGATTCTGTTAGACTCCCCAATAGTGCATTTACCACCTTTTCATTTGTTTCATAGTTTTTTCTTTCCGTTGCATATGTTGGAACTGAGGCTGGATATTGATAACATTCTTCAACAATAGCCCATACATCTGTTCCAAGAGACTGAAGATAGGATCTTGTATGTGTTTTCTAGAAGATTAAATTGTTTCCGTTGAAGAGTGGAGGCCTGATAGATGCTGTCACATCTTGATTACTCATCTTGGTAGATATTCCTTCTAGCGGCTAAGCTTCTTTAGAAGGACCTACTCTGATACCAATTGTTGGGAAAAATACTGAGAGGGGGGGGGGGGGGTGAATCAGTATTTCAAACTTATAATTTGACTTTAAATTTTTCTTTTGTAGAATTTCATACGTGGATTTTATGAGCTGAACTAGCATATACACATGGAAATGCTGAAAGAAACTCATGTATACTGATATAAAATTCTAGTTTATAAAGTATCTCAGAAGAAAACTTTAAAACAGATTTACCAGTTATGCATCAGATTAGATAAAAAGGAAATATGTGCAGTAACAGTAGTATAAAACATCACACAAGTGGAACACACATGAACACCAATATTTAAGGTGGAAACCCAATTCGGGAGAAAACCACTTCCGCTATCATCTCTTTCTTCAATATTTATTATATGGAAAACTGTTTACAACATTGTACTGATGCAAACTCATATCAATACGTAGGATTATACTGGCAGAAGGCTGCAACCTTCACTCATTTACCAACTGCTACTCGAAGGGAGCTCCAACCCCCTAATCTCGTTTACTAGCCACTCCTGTAAGGGAGCTTCAACCCCCTGAGCATAACACCAGCTTCTACTTCCATACTGAAGGTTTCAACCCTCAGACCCACTGCAGACCACGTTTCATCAATTTTCATACTGGATCAAACAACTTCAACACAACCCTTTATCAGCAATCATAAACTTTGCCCAATACTTCAATTAGAACAGTGAAAACATTGTGACCAGAACTTTCAAAAATAACCCAGACTTCAGAATAGATATGCAGTAACAACTCAACCCTGAACAGTCATTGATTCAAATAGCATATGCGACTTTGCTTCAATGAATCTGCGTACATACGTGCTTTCCTACACATCAACCCGCATATACTTCTGTGTATTTTATTATTTAGAAAACCCTAACTGCCATACGCACTTTTCATGAAGCGAACCCGCGTATATATGTGATTTTGTTGAAACCAACTAGCGTATAGATCTGTAAAAATAAATTTTGCAGAACATACCATATCTATAAAACTTACCCAGATTTATTCATTTTCTTCAATAGACTTGCACCAGTTCTTCATCATTCCTTAAGTAGGTTATTATATAGATTCATCATCATCATATCTAGAGATCTTGAGCCATCATTATATCCATGGGTGCATCATATATTCAGATCTATCAATTAAGAACAGAGTTCATCCATGCAGATATTCCTTAGAGAAATTTATTCATTAACAACCCTTGCACATGCACACCTTGCACTATGATATTCTTATCCTTAAATAGATTTAGCTTTTATCAATACCATGAGTCAAAAACACTCAACTGCTAATGGTATTCTTGGACGGAATCAAATAGACAATACAAATCTCAATATTGTGGGCTAATACCATGGTAATGCCTCTTGGTATTATAATTTTAGAGCGCAAAAGGGCATACACGACTTGGGACGTACTTATCCGCGTGCATACGCAACTTGGCCTTTACAAACCCGCATATACATTGTGACATATTATATTTATCATTTCTCTGACACTTTCTGGAATTTTGATCTGTGTCACATCTGAACTAATCTATAGCTACATCATTCTGACATCTTTAACACATAGGTTGCTTATCATAGGGAAATCATCAAGTAGGTTTCCATCAAGGAAAACTTCATCAAGTAGGTTGCCATCAAGGACAACACATTACATCATAATGCCAACAATATTCAACCAAACAAGGAGATTGTACCGGGAATCCCACATGAAATACATGGTGAGTAACATAGATAGGCCAAATAACACACTGGTTTATTCCATTCACTCAAACCTTGACTCCTTCATCCTGTACAATGAAAATGACATAAGTGAACTAGTGAATGACAAGGAGAGAGAACTAAGCCCCTTAGAACAACCAAGTGAATCCTCTAACCAAGAAAATGACACCCAAAACTCTAGTAGCCCCAAAGTGCAGAACATTGACAAAACTGAAATTGACACCCTTTGGCATATGAGCTTTAATGGCTCTTATGGTAAGGAAGGTTCAGGATTAGGAGTTTGGATCCACAACAAAAATGAAGGCCATTCCTATAGGCTAGATTTCCAATGCGCCAATAACATTGTAGAATATGAGGCTCTCCTTATTGGTTTACACCTACTCAAAGACCTCAAAGCTAAGAAAATCTTGGTTCAAGGAGATTCAGAATTGATCATAAATCAAATTAAGGGAGAATATTCAGCCAAGAACCCTAGACTAAGGGAATATAGGAATGCTTCCCTAGACCTTCTCAAAACCTTTGAGAAGTATGAGCTCACTTTCATCCCTAGGGCCCAAAACGGCCTTGCTAATGAACTTTCCTTTGCTTCTAGCAATTGCTCTTTACCTTATGAAAATAATCAATGCCTCATCAAAGTAAAGAACAGGCCTACTATACCAGATAACTTGAACAATTGGCAAGTGTTTGACAATGATGAGAAAATAGATGATTTTCTGTAATCTAGAAAGGACTTTGCAAGCACAAAATAGAGTTTAAGATTTGAAAGAAATATTTTTTCTAAAAATGAAACTCCCAAAACAAGCTGCCCTTTGATGATGATATAAACCACCTTCAAAACTCTTATGTTGCAGAAGTATTTGATAAATCAGATCAAACAAAACTTGAAATTTTGCAGTACAAAGATGACACCTTGCCAAGAGGCCTTACACCACTAGAAGAGTTGTTTGATTTTAATGATGTAGCTAAAAAACCCAAGATGGAATCCACTAAAACAAATATAGAAGAATTTAACATTAGAGGGATGAAAGAGCCCAAAATAATCAAGCTGTCCAAAACTCTCCCACCTCACACAAAACAAAAATACATTAAGATTTTTAGATAATTTAAATATGTGTTTGCTTGGGGGTATGAAGAATTGAAATCCTATGACACCAAAATCATTCAACATTAAATTCCTCTCAAGGAAAATTAGAAACCATTTAAACAAAAATTGAGAAGAATTAACCCCCTCTTGTTACCCTCAGTTGAGAAAGAAATAAAAAATATGTACGATGTTGGGATCAAAGTCCCTGTCTGATACTCAGAATGGGTGTCCAACCTTGCGTCAATTAGGAAGAAGACCCGAGAAATTAGGCTTTGTACTGAATTCAGAAATTTGAACAAGGCCTCCTTGAAAGACAACTATCCCTTGCCTAAAATGGATCACATACTCCAAAAAGTAGTTGGCTCACAAATAATCTCATTACTAGATGGCTTCTCAGGTTATAACCAAGTTATAGTCTTTCCAAGTGACCAACTCAAAACTGCTTTCACTACACCTTGGGGTACATTCATGTATGTTAAAATGCCACTCGGTTTAATGAATGTCAGGGCCACTTTCCAAAGGGCAATGGACATATATTTTTCAAAAGACATAGGTTACTTCATAGTCATATATCTTGATGACATCACTATCTACTCTAAGACTGATGAAGAGAACCTATTCCACTTGAGAAAAGTCTTTGAAAAGTGTTGAAAGTATGGCATGTCCCTAAATCCTAAGAAAAATTTGTTTGGATTTTAGGAAGGAAAACTCTTAGTTCACATCATCTCTGAGGAATGAATCAAGATAGATCTCAAAAGAATAGAAGGCATCTTACAAATCATCCATCCTAGAAACATTACAGAGCTGCAATCTTTCATTGGAAAGATTAACTTCCTAAGAATATTCATCCCTAACCTTGCTGAGCTCCTAAAAAATGTCACAAATATGTTGAAAAAGGAAGTAGGAGTGAAGTGGAGTATGGAAGAAAAACAATATTTTGAGCTGGTAAAGGAAGCACTCACACAAACACTAGTCTTAATCAGCCCTGACTTCACCAAGGAATTTTACATTTTCTCCTTTGGCTTTGAACATACTGTGGTAGGAGTATTGTTGCAAAAGAATATCATGGGGCAAGAACAGCCCATAGATTTCTTCAGCAAAGCCTTAAGGGATGCCCCTCTAAAGTATAACATTATGGAGAAACAAGCCTTTGCCTTAATCAAAGCTTTGAAGGATTTTAGAGTTTATATTTTGCATTCACATATCATAGCTTTTGTCCCACACATAGTTGTCAAAGACATACTTAATCAAGACCTCGATGGTAAAAGGGGCAAGTGGATTGCTACCATTTTAGAATATGATTTAGAAATCAGACCCACTAAATTTATTAAAGGACACGGACTTGCAAAAATTATGGCTGACTCAAATTTCCAAGCTTTAGACATTAACATGGTTGATGTGTTAGAAGAAATTGAAGAATTTACAGCACCATACATTGAAGAAATGTTTTTAAATTCATCTTGGTATGCTGATATTATTTATGTGTTTCTTTATCTCAATTCTCCCTCTTCTTTGTCAAGAACCAAAGCTACATTATTAAAACAAAAAGAATTAATTTTTTTCATTTTATATGGAGTATTGTACTGGAAGAGTTTTGCTGGTTTTCTACTTAAATGTTTTCTTGAAGATGATGTAGAAAAAATCATGCATGAATTTCATGAGGGAGAATGTGGGGGTCACCTTTATTGGAAGACGACAGCCAACAAGATCCTTGGAGCTGGCTACTATTGGCCTACCCTATTTCCTGATACTCACAAACTAGTCATGACTTACCATAAATTCCAAATATTTGATGGCAAAAGAAAGCTCCTACCTTTTCCCTTGCACCCCATAAGTGTTCAAGCCCCTTTTCAGCAGTGGGGTTTGGACTTCATAGGAGAGATCCATCCTACTTCATCTGCCCAACATAAGTGGATCCTCACTGCCACTGATTACTTCACAAAATGGATAGAATCCATCCCTTCTAGAAATTCCACTGACTCAGTCATCATCAAATTCCTTGAAACCAACATCTTGTCTAGGTTTGGTTGTCCTAAAAAGATCATCACTGATAACACTGCTACCTTTGCATCTAAGAAAATGGTGGACTTTTGTTACAAATATCACATCACCCTGGGCCACTCCACTTCTTATTACCCACAAGGTAATGGACTAGTTGAGTCCTCTAACAAGAGCTTGGTAAACATCATTAAGAAGCTCCTAGAACAAAATAAAAAAGCATGGCACAACAAACTAGTGCATGTACTATGGGCTGATAGACTAACCACCAAGAAATCTATTGGTATGTCTCCCTATCAACTAGTGTATGGCATGGATGCAGTTTTTCCCACCTCTTTGGGAGTTCCAGTCATGAAGCTTCTTCAAGAAGTACAATAAGAAGAAAATGACATGTAGAGGAGGCTGAACGAAACCATTTATTTGCAGCAGTCAAGTGAGGAAGTTTACAAAAGGACACAAGCTATATAGGACAATATCAAGAAAATATTTGATAGGATAACCAAAGAAAATAATTTCTAGATTGGAGACATGGTTCTGAAATGGAACTCAAGAAGGGAAGACAAGGGCAAACATGGCAAGTTTGAAAATCTATGGAAAGGCCCTTAAATTATTCAGTTAGTTAGAGGCAACAATGCTTTCTTTTTGCAAGAGCTTGATGGAACTAAAATGTTTGGAGGTCCGGTCAATGGGAGGATGCTTAAACATTACTTTTGTCAAGAAACCTAGTTTTTTTTTCTCATTCATTGTATATACCACTGTTTTATAGAAAGGAAAATCTCAAAAAACAATATAAAAAGAAAAGAGGGCAGAGTTTGAAAGAGAGGTACAACCCCATACCTAAAAAAATAATAATGCTGAAATTGTGCAAGTCTAAATGCCACTGCTTAATTCAAAAAATCCTTGTTCAGTCATCCAGCCTAATCATGGCTAAACATGTTTTAAATTTATGGTTGATAAGTTAGTGAAAAAGAGTAGGTCAAAATTTTCAAGTTTGACTTGTCAGAAGATAGATTAGGAATGAGAGATGTTGGTTCCACATACCCAAATCTGAACCAAAGAGGAAAATGGAGATGTTAAACAAATGACATATATTGACCTCATGTTTCCTAAGCTTTGTATGTACAAAAATAACACTTGTGAGTCAGATTTCCTAATCCTGATTTACCGTGCTTTAAATTTCATGTTAGTAGGATAGAGAAAAAAGTTTTTCAAACAGCTTAATCTTGACAAATGAGTAGATTAGGTAGAAAATAAAAAGAGTTCATTAGCTAATCTAAACTCTTGGAAGAAATCAGGGTACAATTAGATAGTTTGATTTTTGTTTCCAAAAAGAGAAATGTGAAGGGTTTGCCAGTTCAAGTGCACCCAAGGAAGAAAAAATGTTAGGCAAGTAGATTAGGTAGGTAGAGATGACACTAATATGAATCATGTCTTTTCAAATCTTGGAGATTATAGACTCAAAACAAAAATTAGCAAATGAATAAAGAGCACATCTTCCCAATGGAAAAGGCACTGGTCTCCAAAAGCCAGAAAAATGTGAAGTTCTGTACACCTCTTGAGAAGGAGTTGCCCTCCCCAAGTGGAGCCACTGTTAGTCATCCATAATTTTTACTATCTGAATACGACTAAGTATTGGTTCTATATTTCTAGAAACAAAATTCATAAACATTGTGAGTTCTAGAAATCTCACTGCCTTCATTATCCTAAGATAAAACTTTCACTATTTTATCATCCTATCTAGTCACGACTAGCCCACCACTCCTGGAAGACCCATCATGGGATGAAGCCATTTTTTTTAACCCTAACTTGTAACCCATTTTTTCACCATGTCTTGCCTTTTGGCCAAAATCCTCTATTTTGTTTACCTACAGGATTCCCCACTACTACCTAAACCTACCAATCAAATAACCTTGTCATCTCTTCCATAATATTCTTAGACACTGATTATCCCGGTGGGCCCTTTGGATAGTCAAGTATGCTAGATCTTAGGTCTTCAAATACACTAATCTTATCATAGGTCCTATCTTGTATTTGGTGATCCCTAAGTCTAAATTTCTGTCCAAATTTCAAGTCTAGGAAAGCCCCCATTAGGTCACCTAAGGTTTCACTAATTCATAGGATGGATTTGGTGCCCAACAATTTATGCCTTCCTACATAAAGAGATTGTATTCAAAGAGAACAACTACAAGGGACAAACACTGCAAGGGACAACTTCTCTTGTTCACATTTCTATATTGAATAGCCAAGGTGGCCACCAGCAATAAGAAGAGGTAAGGAGATAAGATGTAATCATCACCAGGAGGCAGACACAAACAAGACAAAAGCAACAGGCCTATAGGTAAAAGAGAATCAGGGTTTGTTTTGATTGATTAAAAAACAGTGGTGACAAGCAAGAAACCATATCAGAGATTTCAAGGACGAAAGCCACCTCCTTAGGGTTTTGCCAAAAATAGCATTTCTTCACCTGCACTAAGAGAAGAAAAGACAAAGAGTATCAGTTTAAAAGGGATCATTTTAACAAAGGGTAAAAAATAGATTTTTTGAAATAAGATCAAAGGTTGGGCATAAGTTATTATCAAAATGGCCTAAAAATCAAGTGTGAACCTGGTTTGCATCTCAGCTATAGACCCCCAACAAAGGCCTCCATGTAAAAAATATTGTTCTGGAAAATATGATAGAGGCATAAGTAAAAAAAAATTCCAAAAAATATTAAAAGTGTTTCACATCAAATATTAGTCAAAAGGCACACTAAAAACATAGGGGACATTAACTTTGCAAAAGTGGGTTTGATCTTTTAAAAATTACTTTTCAAATCAAATATAAAACGTCACTTGAACCTTTCCCACACATAATTTTCCATTTCCAAATAGAAGAAGCCATTGGGAGAATTTTTTTCGGGGTTTTTAGGCCAAACTGTAAACATTTCGGGTGCTATGCACTGAGGTCGGCGCTATGCACCTAGCCTTTGAAGCTACGCACAGGAGGGAGGCGGGCAGTGTAAAAATACACTGCGCTACGTGCTCAGAGCCTGGTGTTGTACACCTATACTGGTGCTACGCATAGGCCCAGCAAAGATCAGAAGCACTCGGGACACTGCCCAGTTTTCCCAGTGCTACGCATAGGCACTGCGCATAGGCGCTACGCTCCGGCCAGATTTCTCCACATTTTCTCAAAGAGCTCCAAAATCAGAAATTTTGTCTTAAAAAATTCTGCAAGAAGAGTCTAAGGTTGGTGAAACTTTTTTCTCCTCCCAAGCTCTCCTTTTTCTAACAACAAGAAAGTCATCTATAGTCAAAATTAGACCAAACCCTATACTATATAATGATCAATTATTTAGTCTTTGAGTTAGGGTTTGCAAGCGAAATTGGTTTTGAGTACAAAAAGAAGATTGGGTGATTATAGGCTAACCTCTAAACCCCAAGTGCAAGCTCTAAAAAATCATTTTCATGTTAGCTTTCATTTTTCAAAGAGTTGACCTAAAAACCACTAAAAGCACCTAGTTTGCCCAAAAACCCTCAAGAAAATTCCAAAGGTCCTACTACTATTTTTTTGGACCAGTCATCATGTCAGAGGGAGATAATCATACCGGTAGTGATGAGAGTCATACTCCCACCAACCCAAAACATCATGGAGGAAACGAAAAAATATTTGAGCCCCTAGACACCACTCCACTCACTTCATCTCCTATGATCCTTTCATGCTTCCAGGATGTAGGGTGCTACAAAGTTTTTTAGAAGGTAAAGCAAGTCAGCAACCATTTAGACTTAACTATATTGTTCGTTTGTAGATTAAAAACCCATCAAGTCAATCTGGTAGGGGTACAATTTGAGCTCTCATCTGAGATCATTTCCAAAGAAACAAGTATACCAGACATTGGTGAGGTGTGGTTCAAACAAAAGAAGTTGGAGTTGAGTTATTATGGGCCCTATTTGAAACCTAGCTATCAACAAAATTGTAAGGTTGTTTTCCCTTTTCCCATTTGCTAGAGAAGTATGCTGGATTGATGAGGCAAATTATCAGTTATTTCACATGTGAGGGGAGATACTCCTGGATCTACTCATATCATATAAGGTTGTTGATGCATTTTACCAGTGTCAAGGTGATGAAACTACCTTACTAAATTTTTTGAAGCATTGATAAAATGGCCTTAGTCGTCAAGAATAAAAGCTATGACCACCAAATGCCAAGCCTCTTTCACCACTCTCTGATCAAAATGATTGTCCTATACCAGCTAGAGTAGCAAGGAATTTCTTGGGAAACCTTCATCTCACATGATGTGTTTACAGACCCCCGAGCCTTCATCCAGCAGAAATTTCCTTCCACTTCACATCCATATACCTCCATACATCCATCATCTCCCCATGTACCTTCTCCACAAAGAATTTCACCTCTTACCTCTTCCCCTAAATTGCCAAGTGAGGGGGCTGATAGTAGCCATAGTGAAGAACAAGTAGAAGGCAACAGTCAGGAGAAAAATGAGACAACTAATGATGGACAAGAAGAGAGAAGTGGATAAGAAGATGATGAAAATGAAGAAAACAGTGAAGAGAAGGGAAGTAGCCATGAAGAAAGCAATGATGGCAATGATGAAATTAGTGAAGGCAGCCACAAATATGAGAGTAGTGAGCCCTATGAAGAGGAAAACAAAGATGAAAGTAGTGGGAAAATGATGAAGAGGAAAAGAAAAGTGATGAAGAGGAACATAAAAGTGATGAAGCAGAGAAGCAAGATCATGAAGAGGACCAGCCAGATGATGAGGAGGAGCAGCATGATGAAGAGGATAGCCATCAAAATACACCAGACAGTCAAGGAAATATTCATGACAGTCATGACAGCATTCATGACTGTCTTGAAAAAAATCATTCCATGGATGACAAATAAAATCAGAGTGAGGCAAGTGCAAAAGATATCAAGCAAACTAAAGGTCAAAATGATGATAGCACTACCTTTGAAACTTCCATTGTCACCCCTCTCACATGCACATATCACAGAGGGAGAAGAAATATGTTTGCTGCCTCTAAAAGGCAAAGGGCCATCTCTTCTCAAACAACCAAAACATTGGACAAAGGCAAAGAAAAAATGGAAAAGGTTGAGCATAAGGTACAAGTAAGAAGGAGCAAAAGGATCAAAAATAATTCTTAAGGGCCTCTTTTTGTTTATCTAGACAGTGATAATGAGGACCAAGGGATAAGTACTAAGTTTCTCCTCTTAGAAAAGGATGCCCAGCTTCAAGAATGGGAAAATGATTTTGAGAGGGCAGAAAGGGTCATATACTATTATAAATAGGAGCACAAACATTTCAAAGAGGTGAAGAGGGGCCTTTCCTTGCAGAAGAAAATTTTCAAACACTATGCAAGGAAGAGCATGCTTGCTAATGCCAAGCTCAAGCAAGCCCTCATGGAGCTAGAAGAGCTAAAATGGACCAAAGCACATGAAATCCTTGGGATCTTGGCTTATGCTTCTTAGCAAGTGTCTAACACCCCTTTAGGGGTCTACACACCAATTTTGAGGCAAATCCAGAAACTTTTTGTTTTTTTCCAAATTTTGACCCCTAGGAGCACAACACCCTAGGTTCTACGCACAAAATTAGGGAATCCTCAGTTGCTAGAGTTTACATTTTTAGATTTTCCATATCACCAACAGTCTACCCACAAATTTTCAGGTCAATTGGAGCATTTTCCCCCCCCTCAAAAGGGCAAACAACACCTCAAAATTGACCTTTCTAGCTC
Organism: Pinus albicaulis; assembly: GCA_034641835.2. NCBI lineage: Eukaryota > Viridiplantae > Streptophyta > Pinopsida > Pinales > Pinaceae > Pinus > Pinus albicaulis. The sequence continues at coordinate 48,268,905 of CM076583.1, forward strand.
CTTTTTAGGCCTGGCACTGTGCACAGAGCAGTCATGGGAGATTTGATTTTGGAGCAGGTAAATTGCATCCATTCAGCACAAAACAAGTATTTTTGGAAGGTAGTCTCATCAATATTTCCAACGAGCCATCACGGGACCAAATCCGATGTCGGGAAGGGGTACAAACCTCAACGGCAATAGTTCCCATTTTTTGTTGAAATGGCGCTACGCACAGAGACAGCCTTTTGCCAAAAAGTCAACAAAAGACACTGATTAATGAAAATTTTGTTTTTTAATGTTTTTTTTGGACAAATCACTCCTAATTTGATTTGGGAGTTATGTTTTGATGTTTTTCATTTATTATCTTATCTCTTATATGTCTTTGGCCTTGCATGGTCATTAAGCATATTTATGACATTTATGGCTAAATTAGGGTTTCTGGAAGCCTCTTAGGGTTTCCACCTCCTCATTTTTCTCCATAAATAGAGCATGAGGCTCTTATGTATTAGTTGGATTTTGATGACTTATGCTAAATCAATACATAGTCTCTTGGAGTTTTTGATAACAATTTGATGTCTTGGAGCTCATGCATGCCCTGGTTTGTTTGTTGATGGAGAGAGACTATTTGTAGGATCCATAAGCTTGGTTGATTGTGAAGTGTTTCTTATGTTCATTTTTTCTAGTTTTCCATTATGTTTTCCATCTTTCTATTTTGCAGTAGGACAAAAAATTTAGATTAAGATATATTTTCTGATGGCACCTTACTTTTGTTCGCCCTTCACTGCCTCAATGTTTTCTTCTGTTGAGATATGTTAGGGAATCCATCTCTTGCTCCCTAAGAAGTTCTTAGCTTTTCCATTTCATGAATGGTTTAGATCAGTTAGTATTAAGTATTATTTATGGCTAGCCATGCATATTGTTTCCACTGAAATACTCTGTTCTTGGAATCATCTCTTTAAAAGCATATTTGCCTAGGTTTATCAAAGAAGTATGTTTCAATCCCGCTCTTTTCCTTTACTTAGTTGAATTCATTTCAAGAAACCTTCATAGCTATAACTTTATATTTTTAGGGTTTCCTCTCCTTCTATGGTTATAGCTACTTGTGCATCTTAAATTTTTTCTGCTCTTAATAATGAAATCTATGAATATTAAATAAGTTTCTTTCCTTTATATGTTTCATCTAAATGTTTGTCTTGGTTGATTATCTACTTTCAGTCTGAAATAAAATGGATTAGGTTTTGCTTATGCCTTTGATTCTCTTGCTATGCTCATAAATATTCTAACTCTCTCAGTTTACAAGTACATAAAGGATTTAGTTTTTTCCCTTTATTAGCTTATTTTTCTCAAGCTTAATGTTCACCTCATGACCCTTCACAACCTTAAAAGATCCACCAACCAAGTTAAAATTTCCCTGCAAATGCTCTTGAAACCATTGACGAACTTATCATGACCTTGTTAGACTCCATTTCCCAATGACTTAACAATCTCCCTTGTTTTCTATCTAAATCTATTTGAGCATCATACCCAACCAAAAACAATAAAAATACCCTGCACTTAACATCTAGCCTAAAATCAACCCTAATCAGCAAACAAGTTCACATCTTTGCATCTACTAGAGAGATCCCTCTCCGAATCCAGGAAGGCTAGCTCCTTGGATTCCAAAGCTTGGTTTGATGTTACCCCTGTCCATTTGTATCTCAATCAATCAAGAAAATTATGGAGACCTAACAAATCAGAGTGTGTAGCAGGGCCAATCTAGCAAGGTTAATGGATCCTTAGGATAATGTGTGAGGTGTAGTGAACATCAAGTTTGGGAAAAAATAGCAGGTATTTCATACATATAGTTTAAAAGTTGTAAGTCATCAGGTAGGGCAAACCATTAATCTCAATGAAAAATATTTAAACTGATAAATATCCAAGATAAAAATTCCAGTGAAACATAGAAAGCATAAGAGCTTCTAACTTTAGTAAATTCACCTTCAAAATTTGGGAAAACATATAAGATAACACAAATAACTCAATCTATGAAGAGGGAAATCCTAAACATCATATATCAAGCTATTGAGAACTCTGAAACAAGTTGGTAGGCATGGACAAAGGGTAAGATCGAACGAGACCTCTTTGACTTAACTTAGCAAACAATATTCCAAAGAAAGGTTTCACAATAGAGTTTTGAAAGCTTCAAATAAGTAGGGCATACCATGAACCATACTTGTAAACTAGCATACTAACCATACATGAAAAAAAAAAAATTGGTGGACCTAAGGAGCAATCAAGAATTCCTTAATATGACCAAATAGAGGAAAAGATAAAAACTATAACAAACATGAGGATTGAGGTGCCTGAAAGAGCATGTCTCAACCTATACTTTTCTAATTTATTGAGCCAGGGTAAATTCTTGATACCCTTAACCAAGACCTTTTACTTTGGCTGATAATTAGAATTCAATTTAATTAATATGTTAATGAACTTAAATGAACAATTGTAACTGTAAATAAGAGGAACATAAATGAACAGGATGAGCGATCATAAGCACACATTGTTTGATAATGGAGTTTGTCTAGGAGGGACTACATATTTGGGCCTCGGTGTCAAGATGGTGTAGGCCACTGCATTATGTGTTATAAGAAGAATATTTACATAGATGTGTTTCCCTATGACATACAAGGAAAAATTTCCCTCACGTAGGAGTGGCTTGACTTATTTAAGGGATGTTCCACTGCGAAACTCTCATACATAAATAAATACTCCTATCAGTATGACCATATTTGACATGTAATAAAGAAGAGTATCCCACCAATCCTGGAAAACAAGGGATCTCAATCATACACATATGAAAACGAGCATCCTGCCAATGTGGCATAAAAGGGATCTCATACATGAAAGAAATCCATAGCTGAAAATACATCAATAACAACACAAGGCAAGATCCCACGACTCATGTATCAACCGGGATCTACAAGAGATAATGCATCTCAAAGAGAAATAAATGAAGACGTACATGGAATCCACATAATATACCTCATGTTTCCATTTGCTAAAGACTGAGTTGCTCTACGGCTGAATATGAAAACACCATCAATCTTGTGGCGTCAAAAAATGTGAAAATGACTTCTCACATGCGGAAATATGACACCTGCATAACCCACTTCCAAAGTGGCTGAAAAATCGAAAAATTAGATGAAGAAACTAAGTATGCCATCAGACTCATGGCGTCGAGTAGTGATGAAATGACATAAAATTTGTCCCATTTGGACAAAGTCAAAATTTCGCCTTCCTAAAAATGGGGCTCAATCAAGGTTCCACCTGGATCTTTCCTAGCTCATGGTTCCACCTCCTTGATTTGCATTCTGTAATGTACCTGCAATTAAAAATTGAAATCCGTGCATCTCCTTGAATTTCGTGCCCATACTTGGCTGCAAAATAACATTAATCTTCTGCAAAATCGTGCTCCTTCTCCATGCTTGGCTTCACCCCACACAAAAAAAATAAATTGGGTTTAAGTATTTTCCATGGGTGGACTTTAGAAGTTAAAGTTGTTGGCCTAGTGGTAAAGTTTAGAAATTGTTGGGGGGAGGTTAGGTGGTCAAACCCCGCCCTGTCCGTAAATAGAACGAATATTGTTTTTATAACTATGCCTTCACCCTTTTGAACAACCATTGCATTTTTTAATATGAAATATGGTTAAGGTGGGGGACGGGCCCAAATTGGGCGGCCTGCCCCATAATCTCCGCCAGCTCCATTATAGACATGGAAATGGAGGGTTGGGTTGGTGATGGGGTTCACCACCCCCACCACCCATATCATATGGTAATTTCGTTATATATATATATATATATATATATATACAGTGGTTCGATAGTGTTGCCGCCCATGTTGGTGTTCCCATGTTTTGGCAAGGTTGGAAATACCAAAAGATGAGACAACATCATAACCACTTTCAGATCTTAGGATATATCCCTCCTGGGTCCAGAGAGGGATCTCTCTATATAAGAAAGGGTTAAGATGTTAGGCTAGTTATAGGCACAAGGTTTGTTTGATTGTTGGTTTGGTTGTTGGTAATCAGAAAAGAAGGGTTCAATATAAGACAAAGATGAACAAAGAGGATTTTAGGCAAAGGAGGGATGTTCCAGGGAATAGCAAGACCATTGGGAAATAGATTCAGGAAAGGGTTTACTTGCTATTCAAGATGGAGGCTTTCAGTTGGGCTAGTCATCTAAAGCGTTGGATCTTAAAGATGATAGTGGGGCATGGAATGGTAAGAGAGGAGGAAACAATAAAGTTTTAGAACACAAAGTTAAAGACCTGAGATCAGAGAGAGACTTTGAACTCTCAATGCTTCGGCCTCTAGCTTAAGGGAACTTATCAGTGTTTAACCAATAGAGAAGGATACTAGTGAGATGGAAATCAAATTCTAGACCTCCCAATGTTCCCAACTCATTCAATTAAACCTCAACAAGAACATCTGAAACACTGACCTCAATAACTCATACATCATCTAGTAGGAAATAACATCCACTACACTAGTTAAATTAATTGAAATCAATCCTCATATACACATATAGTAGAAAAAAATTAAAGGCAAGGAGAGAAGAAACATAGGGTACCTAACAAGGGTAAATCCTATGCCAAATTTTTGATGCAAGCCAGTAGAAATGCAATGTAATGAATTAAAACACAGAGATGGAAAAACATCACCAGCTGCTTTAAATCATGATCCAAAGAAATGTGCTTGTCATATTAAGAGCAACACCAATCAAGTACAACATTTCCAACAGCTTGAAAGTTCAGTTTGGATACATCTTCCTCAGCCTATCTTACAACTTTACACAAAGACTATGTCTCAAAAGAAACAGCTTGTAATTCTCTGATAATTGATCAACAACAAAATTTACATTAATTTTCTTCCTAAATTTTATAGCTGAAAGATGAGCAGAGGAGGTAGGTGAAAAACTAAATGGAGCATTAAAACTTAGAAGAGGAAGAGGGCCGAAGCTCATTATGTTTTAAATCCTGTGCATTTATCTCTGGCACTCTTTTGGATGAAAGAGTGGTCTTCTTCAGGCTTCCATTTACTCTAGGTATGTCTCTGATGTACCATGGCTATAGAAATTTGTAGTACATTGGCGAATAAATAGGAAGGTGAATAAATGGATGTGAAATTCGCCATACCACGTAACAAATGCTCTGGTAGCATTAGGACTATCATCAGTGCTGAAATTTCTTCAGGAACACGGTAAATAATGGAAACAATATGGGCGCTTTGTCCTTTCACAGGTAGGAACATTATGTTGATGTAGCAACCTTGATGATACGGTTTTCTGTGTATTGGGCCTTTCTAGGCGATCCACTGTTACTGATACTCTTTGCCGCTTCAGCCGTCTCTGTTAGCGAAAAACCGGGCTTTGATTGTGCCGGGAAGGATTTCGCATGGTCAAACTCTGTATTTTTAATTAAAATTGCGCTCTGATATCCTCCCAGGCTCTCCTCTGTACTTTTAAACTCTAAAAATGATCTTTATTTGGTTTTGTTCCACTGTAACAATGATCGTGGACCATGGCAGCATCCAGTGCCTGTACCCTGCAAAACACACAACTCTGTTCTAAAATCCATGCATAGGGAAGATGGCTATGGAGGGTGGGAGAATGATAGCGCGGCGATGGTGAAAGCGATGGTTTTGGATGAACAAATGGTGATCAATGCAATAATATGGTGCAAACAATGACTAATAGGGTTTTGGTGGAGAAATTCGCGTGAACCATTTGATCGTGGTCCGGTGACGAAGATCGACGGTGGAGAGTAAACAGTGGGATGGTTTATGAAGTTGGGTGGAATGCATTAAAATGAATGAAAATGTAATGAAAATTATCGTATGTGGTGGGAGTCGGCATGGGTGGAGGGCGATTCATTCAGGACCGTTGGATCTCAGGGGGAGATCGACGGCTACGATCCAATCGGAGGGGAGAAATGGGAGGGTCGGTTGTCCAATTGAACGATGGTGTGATTGGTTTATGGCCGTTGGATCTCGAACTAACGGACGGTCAAGATTGGATTGGGGAGATCGCAATCGCAAAGGGCAGAAGGTGGCAACAATTCAAAAATGCGATTTCGATTGACGCGGGAGAGCACGGGTTTTCGGATCAATAGGAGAATTAACGGCTAGGATGGTATCGGCGGATCGTAATCAGAAAATGCAGTCGGGTGGCACATTTAGAATTTGCGATTGCGATGGGATCGATTGAGCGCCAGCCGTCGGATCTAGGTCTGGATTGACGGCGAAGATTGGATCGACAGGGAAAAGAATGGGGCGACGGGCCGCAATGTGACAGGCTCTCGGACATTGATTCCGAGTGGATGGATGGCTATGATTTGATCGGGGAGTCGCAATCGGGGGAAACGAGGAGTGACATGGTGAAAGTTTCGATTGCGATCTGAGTGGGAGTGCGATCAACGCTGGGCCGTCTGATCAAACGACAGATCCACGGTGGAGAATGCGGCGGAGGCCTTAAAGACCAAAGCCCAATCGCATCGGAGTTTTTCATATAACAAAGAAACACGCTCCTCCGAAAGTTGCGATTGCGATTAGTGCTTTGAGCATTTGCGCCTAGTTTTGGTGTGGGGTCATGTGGGGAAGTGGTTTGCGAGCTGGCGGGAAATGGGCTAGGCCATGATATAAGTTAGAAAGTGGGTTTTTGCCCCTTTTTAGTGCATTTCAAGGCTGGGAAAGGGTAACGATAGAGGAAAAGAAGGGGAATTAGACCAAACAAGGGGTGAATGTAGGATTTAAAGGGGGTTTTGGGGGGATTTAGAGGGAGAAAAAGGGGGACTTTGACAAAAGGGAAAAAAGGGTAAAATGGGACATTCTGCAGGGATACAAGGGGCAAATAAAGGCCCTTTGGAGCACAATTTTTTACAATCAGTGAGGTTTATTGACTCTAGAACCACAGAGGGAAACAATCAAAGGGTAGGGAACATGAAAAGGCTTCAAGGATGATGTGTTTTTCAAGAGAAATGCATTCCTTGAAGGCTCATAAAACAAATTAGCCCCTTGCTTGCTTTTCAAGGAATTTATAGGGGGCTAACAGTGGCTCCACATGGGGATGGCTTCTTTTTGAAGGAGTCAAGAATTCAGAAATGATCTATGGAGTAGGTCAGATGACTGCTACTTGAGCCACCTTTCTTCTTTGGTTTTTAGCTGCCACAATTGTGAAGACATCAATTAGCAGAAGAGCTCTCCCAAACAATCTACCTACCCATCCTACAATCCTAGAGTTTTTTCTTCTAGGGTGCATTTGAACTAGAAGACCCTTTACATCATTTTTATTTTTTACAAACAAGAAAATAAACCTATTCTATTTCTACCCTTATTACTCCATGAGACCAGATTAAACTATTGGTCTCACATGTTTATCTACCTATTCTAACATCTGTTGGGATTAAACTGTCCAGCAGATTTCTTCTCTATATTCTACAACAGAAATTTAAAAACAATCAAACTAGGATTAGAAAGTCTAGTTTGCTATGGATCCAAGGCATAAAGACAATTGCACATGCACAGAAACTTGTAGAAAACTGAAAAAAAAATCTTGAAGGCTTTAAATCTGAAATTTGAACTGTACTTCTTTCTTTTGTGACTCAAGTTTTGAGCTTGTTGGTGTCACTTTCTGTTGAGTCCCGAATTTGCATCTTTTCCATACACTTTTCCATACCTTTTTCACTCACCTAAACCTCCAAAATTGTCAATATCATGTGCAAAAGGGTATCTAACATGGTTTTTAATTATGTTTTTGTGTTTTCTATTTGATATAGATTTTGTTCATACAGCTGCGGAAACTTGCCACTTTCCGCAGCTGCTGCAACTTTCCGCAGCTATTTTGTGGAACTATATGCTACAGGTGTCTACAAGGGAAATGAGCCACAGGGCAGGCTAGGAATGACGTGGACATGGTTTGTGTCCTACTGGTTCAAGCAAACTCGTCCAAAGAAGCCGCGGTCAAAGCCGTCCACGTGGAAGTCAACTATGGAGTTTCATGTCGGCCGGACTCTGTTTCGTGGCAAATAAACATCCATACGGCCGTTTCTAAGCTTGCGGAGGTTAAATCGACATCTGTGCCGAGCTCTGGAGTTGAATTCAAGCATCCACCTTCCGTAGATCCACTTTCCAACACGGCCATACTCCTATATCCGTGGACGAAGTGGTCTACGTGCTCTCTGTTATCATGAACTTTAGGAGACAGTTACAGTTTATTGTTATATATAGAGCGTTTGCATACGCACAGAAAGTTAGTTGACAGTTGTTAGTTGATAGTTGATGTTCGTGAATAAACTCTGTTATCTGTTAGTTTGCTTTGTAGTGATTACGCTGCCCTTGAGCCGTAACACTACCACTCTGTAATGAACTGCTTGTTAATATGAGAAGACTCTGTTTTTCAACTTAATTCGTGTTTGAGGATCGTTACCAAAGCTGTGTAGAGGGCCCCTGCTCAGCTAAGGTTTTGTGTATTAGTGTACATTTCTCATTTCATTTTCTTTTAAAAGTCATTGTATCATAATCCATCATATGTTCATACTTTGTAGTTGTTTCATTTCTGTTTATACATTTCCATAATTTCCATTTCATTTCTGTCTTACATGTTTTATGATTGTTAATCACTGATCAGTTTTCTTGTGCAGGTTTTAGGTCGACAGCCCGGGCATTTTTATAGAATTTTGACTAATGACATGAAACTAACATTGTTCTGCTGCTAGTTTGCTTTTCATAGCTTTTGTTTAACTTCAGTCTTGCTTTGTACATTTCAGTTTTGCTTATCTGATTCAGTAGTTAAATTTAGATATATTAAGCTGCTCATAGCATCTTCAGTTGCCTCCGAAAGCCACAGCTGGACTGATGGTGAGGGACTGCATTATGAAATGTGTAGTTTAGTATTAGTTTCTTTTCTGCAAATTTAGATATATTAAATCATATATGACATCTTCAGTTGCCTCCGAAAGCCACAGCTGGACTGATGGCGAGGGGTTGAATCATGAGTGTATGGTTTAGTATTAGTTTATTTTCTGCAAATTAAATATGAGTTACACAAGTTGTTTATGATTACTTCCGAAAGTCATAGCTGGTCTAATGATGAAGGGTCAGAAAATGAATTGATGTAATCTGATTTAGATTTATTTTGTTGCAATTTTGAATTTCCTTAAGCATAGTTTCTTTTGTGTTTAGTTGGCAGCAAGAATAGTTTGGTTTTCATGTTCACTAGTTTAATGTTTTGATTCATTAGATTAGCAGCACCTTTTCATTTCAGCAGTACACTTTTACTTTCTTTCAAGACTTGTCATTGTAATTTTCAATTTGCTTTTAAAGTTTCAAGTTGGTAAATCATTATAGGGGATATCACTTCCTTGAACAAATATAACCAAACATGTTTTCATTTTAGAATTTCCATTTCACCTTAGAAAAACCAAAAACGACAAAAAGTTAAGAAATAGGTTATCTTGCACATATAGTGCGCCGCACTTCATCAGCTTACGATTCCCGGATTGACAAATTAAATGCAGCAATTTAGAACACACTAAATTGACCAAACATTTTGGCGCCGTTGCCGGGGAAGTGTAACTAGGTATCCAATTTCTTAAAAAAAAACATAGAATCATAAAAGAAGGGAAAACTTGATAACTTCTTGAAGTATGCTCTCCTCTTGCACCTAGTGTGATCTGGAGGATCAGAAAAGAGATTTATTGGTTTAGTAATTTCTTAAGTATGCTCTCTTCTTGCACCTAGTGTGATCTGGAAGATCAGAAAGAGAATTATTAGCCCAACTTTTAAAAAATAAATAAATAAAAAAAATGACATGCATAGAGCAAGAGATTCTAGGGGAAGGTTTATAGCTAAAGCCAAGAGTTCGATTTTCACAACTCCATCTTCTTCAAGGCATAGACCAGATTCACCACCATCTACCCCTAGCCTTAAGATTCTTGGAAGTCAAGGAACAGCTGAATTAGAGGATTCTCCTATACCACCTACTAAAACCCACTTAGAAAACAAAGAGACTTTCTCTCATCCTTTCTTGGTAGAAGAACTAGAGGACTATAAGGACTCTAAAGAAACTATCATGGCAGAGGAAGTAATAAATAGAGGTGGAGGAAGGAGAGGAGGAGATAATGGAGATAACAATGGTGAAGGAAATGATGGTAGAAATAGGGACAATTTGCTTGGATTCCCTATAGTTGATGAGGAAACTCATGCAACAATGAAAAATATCTCACCATCTTTTCTCCCTAACTTTTATGGATTGCGAAGTCAAGATCCTGAAACATTTCTGTTTGAGTTTGAAGTAGTGTGCCGAACTTATGACTATATGGAAGATTCTCAAAAACTCAAACTGTTTCCTTCAACATTGAAGGGATCTGCTTTGAAATGGTTCATGGGATTAGCCACTCAATCTATCGGGACTTGGAATGATATGAAACAAACATTTTTGGATAGATACTTGGACTATTGTATGCCCACCAATCACAAGGATGAGGTATTCAAAATGATGCAAAAGAAGATGAAAACTTGGAAGATTTACTTGAAAGATTTCAATACAACTTGAAAAGAGCAAAGATGAGCAACTTAGATGATGAAACCTTGAAAGCCCTCATATTAAAAGCCATTAGAGATGAATGTATAGACATTTTAAACATGATGGGGAAAGGAGACATTTCTCAACTTCCACTTCGTGATATAACGGAACTATGTGTCCATCTCTCAAGAGGAAAATCTAAAACTGGAAAAGGGCCTAGGGATCCTTCTCTTATTAGGGCTAACAAATCTGCAACTGGATCAGTAAGTAGGGCAGAGATTGGTAATATGCTTGATGAGTTCAAAACTGATATCTTAGGGAGCCTTAGTGAACAACTAGACACCCTTAAAATCCAAAACAAGCAGAAAGCAGAAGCAGATGCTTTAGCCATCTTTTGTCCGAAATGTAGGAAGAAACATGCTTTAAGGGAATGTCCCTTGGATGAAAAAGTTGTAGAAACATGTATGATTTGCTCGGAAAATCATGAGATCAAGGATTGTCCTTCAATCCCTGGACTCAAAGCTGTTTTTCAAGAAGATCCAAATTCAGTAGAATCTCTCTGTTTTGTCGCAAGGAGACCTTGGCGGGGACAACAATCTCAAGGGTTTAATAACCCTATGAATCTTCAAACCCCACCAAATTGGAATCCTTGGCAACAACCTTGGTCCCAACATCAAAATTCATATCAGCCATGGGTACAGGGGATGCAAAATCCTTATGGGAGATTTGCTCAATTTTATCAATATCCTCCATCTTTTCAAAATCAACAAGCTCCACAATTTCCAAGCCCAAACCCACAACTTTCATTGCCATTTCCACAACAACAACCTTCTCAACAAAATACAAATCCTCAACTCATGCTCCCATACCAACAGAAGAAAAATCAACTTCCAGCTCAGCCATTGCCAAATCCTAACAATAAGAATCCTCAAACTACTTACATGGTAGAAGGACAACAATTTCCTACCTATATGATTGTTCCTCTCAACGATGTACAACTCAGATCTGGTAGAGTCTTAGAAAAACCTTCTATAGATATTCAGGAGCAAGATACCTCTGAGGAGGACTCTCTTCAAGTCAATAAGGGTTCTGAGGAAGAATCTCTTCAAAAGTCAAAAATTCAAAAAGAAAAAGAAAAGCTAACATCCACAACTCCTATAGTGGAGCAACCTGTATCTTCATCTACACCTCCTTTTCCGGAAAGACTACAAATTGATAAGGGGGTGGAAAAACAAATCTTGTTGCCTAACTATGACTTTCTAGATGACTTGAAGAATGTTTGTATCAAGATTCCATTGCTACAAGCCATTCGAGAAATTCCTATTCTAGCAAAAACCATAAAGGAGTTGAGTTTCAAAAAACCAGGAAGGAAGCTAAAGGACACAAGAAGAATCCACCTGGTAGGAAAGATTGCAGACATTATGATGGGAAAAATTACCATGCAGAAGTATGTAGATCCAGGAAGTCCAATTGTCAATACACATATAAATGGGATAGAAATTCCAAACACATTGATTGACTTAGGGGCTGCTATCAACATTATGAGTAGACAGACTATGGAACAGTTAAAACTTCCTAACCTTATTTTTACACCTACTTTATTGCAACTTGCAGATCAATCGGTTATTAAACCAGATGGTGTATTAGAAGATATTTCAGTCTCCTTAGATTCTTGGGAATATCCAGTAGACTTTATGATTTTGACTCCCAAAAGTAATCTAGGAGGACATCCAATTATCTTAGGAAGACCTTGGCTGGCCACAACTGATGCTTTTATTAGTTGTAGATCTGGAGACATGTACATTTCTAATGGTAATTCGACAAAGAAATTCAATTTGTATCCTCCCGCAAGAGAAATTACAGAAATAGGAGACAATGAATGGGTCGATGATGAGAACACTATACAACCTGTCTTTACCATTTCTGAAATTAGTGAGGATAGTCAAATTCTGAACACATTAGAAAATTTGGAGATAACTTCAGAATATGACCCCACACAATTTCAGTTGGAATCTGACATAGAATATTTATCATCGAGACAAATGTCTCTTTACTCTATGGAAGAATTTGGTAATTCTGCTATTGAGATTTTTCCAGAAAAGACATTGAATATCAACAAACATTTGGAGAAATCACAACAAGAAGAACTAACCAGAATCTTGCAAAAACATTCTACTGCATTTGCATGGGAGTATACTGACATGAAGGGTATTGATCCTAAGACTTGCATCCATCATATCTATATTGAGGAAAACAGTAGACCAATCAGACAACCTCAAAGAAGGATGAATCCAAATCTTAGGGAAATAGTGAAAGAATAGCTCCAAAAACTTCTCAATGTAAACTTCATTTATCCAATTTCAGATAGCCGATGGGTTTCTCCTTTGGTTATAGTACCTAAAAGGAATGGTAAATGGAGAGTATGCATTGATTACAGGGAATTGAACAAAGCAACTTTGAAGGATCACTTTCCTTTGCCTTTTATTGATCAGGTATTAGATACATTAGCAGGTAAAAAGTACTTTTCATTTTTGGATGGTTTTAGTGGCTATAATCAAATTCAGGTAGCACCTGAAGATCAAGATAAGACCACATTTACTTGTCCATAGGGAACTTTTGCCTATCGAGTGCTTCCTTTTGGGTTATGTAATGCACCTGCAACATTCCAAAGAGCAGTACTAGGAATTTTTTCTGATCTAATCCATGATTGTGTAGAAGTTTATATGGATGATTTTACAGTTTATGGTAATTCATTTGAAGAGGCATTAGAAAATTTGGAAAAATTTCTCATAAGATGTAAAGAAACAAACCTTTCATTAAGCCATGAAAAATGTTTTATGATGTTTACTGAAGGGATTGTTTTAGGACATCATATTTCGGGAGATGGGATTAAGGTTGATAGATCGAAAGTTGAAGTCATCTCCAAGTTGCCTATTCCAAATTGTCAAAGAGATGTTAGAATTTTTCTAGGATTTACTGGTTATTATAGAATATTTATAGAAAAATTCACTAAAATAGCATCTCCACTCTTCAAGTTGCTTACAAAAGACTGTGAATTTAAATGGGATCCTGATTGTCAATCCGCTTTTGAAACTTTGAAAACAAGAATATCTAAAGCACCTATCTTGAGAGGACCAAATTGGAAACTTCCTTTCCATATTTCTACAGATGCTTCAGATACAGCTCTTGGAGCTGTGTTGGGTCAAAAATATTTAATTCCTTATGCCATTTATTACACCAGTAAAAATTTGACTCCCACAGAGTTGAATTATACTGTGACTGAAAAAGAGTTCTTAGCTGTTGTTCATGCAATTAATAAGTTTAGACATTACATAACGGGCTATGAAACTTTTATTCATACTGACCATTCTGCAATTAGATATTTAATGAACAAACCTGTTACTAATGGCAGAGTGACAAGATGGCTTTTACTTTTGCAAGAATTCAATGTTACTGTGTTGGATAGACCAGGAAAACAGAATACAGTAGCTGATTTCTTGTCTAGGATTCAGAATACTAAAGAAGATTCTCCTGTAGAAGATAAGTTTCCTGATGAATATTTGTTTGCAGTAACTATTAAGACCCCTTGGTATGCGGATATTGCTAACTATTTGGTTACAGGGAAACTACCTTCACATTTATTTCCAAGAGAAAAACGAAAAATTATTCAGGAGAGTTCAAGATATTCATGGATTTCTAACGAATTGTTTAAAACGGGGCCAGATCTTGTGATCAGAAGATGTGTCAGGGAAGATGAAATGCCTGATATTCTTAAGGCATGTCATGATGAACCATGCGGCGGACACTTTGCGGACAAAAGGACGGCCTATAAAATCCTTTCCTTGGGATATTATTAGCCTTCTCTCTTCAAAGATGCAAAACAATATGTCAAAAGGTGTGATAGCTGCCAAAGAGTAGGGAAACCTACCCTTTCAAATGAAATGCCATTGCAAACACAGGTACTCATTGAACCCTTTGAAAAATGGGATTTAGATTTCATTGGACCGATTAATCCACCATCGAAGCAAAAGAAGTATATATTGGTTTGCACTGATTATGTTACTAAATGGGTAGAAGCTAAAGCATTAGTATCTGCTACTGAAAATTCAGTTGTTCATTTTCTTTATGAGGATATTTTTGCTCGCTTTGGTGTTCCAAGAGAAATTGTAACAGATCAGGGGAGCCAATTCACATCAAATTTGGTGGAGAAGTTGATGGAAGAATACAAAATCAAGCACAGAAGATCTACTCCTTACCATCCACAAGCAAATGGTCAAGTGGAGTCCACAATCAAAGTTCTTGAAAGTATCATCACCAAAACTGTTCATCTACATAGAAGAGATTGGGCAGAAAGGCTTCCAGAAGCCTTGTGGGCCTACAGAACTACATGGAGGAATACAACGGGACATTCTCCCTATGAACTTGTTTATGGGAAAGAAGTCTTGCTCCCCATTGAGTTCCAAGTCAAGACCTTCAAGATAGCAGTTCAGTTGGGGATGGACTTATCAGAAGCCCAAAAGCATAGAATGGAGCAGTTGAATGAGCTAGATGAGATCGGACAAGAAGCAATTCTAAGAACTGATCTAGTTCAATATCAAAGAACTAAATGGCATGACAAATATATCAAAGAAAAGAAGTTTCAAGAAGGAGATTGGGCATTTTTATTTGACTCCAAGTTTAAAGATTTTCAAGGAAAATTTCAGACTCATTGGCTTGGGCAATATGAGATTGACAAGATCTTTAGAAATGGAGCTGTAAGAATCAAGACCATTGATGAGTTTCAAACTCCTCTTATTGTGAATGGCCATAGATTGAAATTTTATCATAAGCCACTCTCAAAAGAGGATTTTGTCAAGTTGTTTCAAGAAATTTCTGCAATCAGGCTGGTACAGAAGAATTCTTCTTCTCCACCAGCCTAGCTTTTGTTTTTCAAGTTTAAAAAAAAAAAAAAAAAAGAGAAAAAAAAAATGGTATAAGCCTGAAAACCAATCATTGATTGGCAGTCTTATACAGAAAATATGGGGTGAAAATCAGGGACACCTGACACTCTATATTTTCCAAAAAAAAATATGTCTTTCATTTCATTTCATTTCACCACCCACTCCATTTCATTCCACTTCATTTCATCTCATTTCATTTCATTTCACTTCACTCCACTTCATTTCACCCATTCCATCAATAAAAAAACTTTTTATGACCATTTCCACCTGGTCATCTGTCATTTGTTCATTTCTATTCAGCCAAGTAATAGCTGTGTCAGTTTCCGCAGCTGACATCTGTTTCCGCAGCTGACTCCAGTTTCCGCAGCCAGAAGCATATTCCGCAGCTACTACTCTGTTTTCAAAGAGAATGTACAGTCAGTTGTTATTTCCATAATTATGAAATAAAATGCAGGAGAGAGGATCAATGGAACATTCAAGACACTAATGGAGATCAATCAGTTGAAGACCAAGGGCAAAAGCAAGGATTCCAAAGGTATGAATAAAGTTTATTTCAAATAGTATTGAAAAACACATTTTTATATAATTTTAAACTATGAGCTCTACCCATAACGCGCAATGATTATATTGACAGTCTCGTAACCTTCCACGATCTCCATGTTATCCTCTTGCATTTATTCACAAACGGTTTCATCATTGAAATTCCGATTCTCACTCATGTTCAAATATCCCACCGTAGATAATGAGACGTATTTGAGTTGACAAAGGACTCTTACAAGCCACATAACTTCATAATCATTGATTGAAACATGTTCATATTTATTACACAGCCACCAAAATTCAAAACGCAGCCGAATGCATTATACTTTGTTAACCTCTTTGTCGTGTCTCTGTCGTGTTTACAAAACCCCGCTCTACTCATTCTCACTCCATGCTTCACTCCATTTCGTTCCTTTTGCTCACTCTCACTCCCGTATATCTACCCACAGTCTTACTCCATTCTGTTTATGGTACTCATTCTCATTTTATGATAACATCCCCACAGTATTGTGCTCAATCCTGTGTATTCCATCGTTCCATTTCCACTTAAACCCTCACAGAGGCAAACTTGTGAAGCACAGAGAAGTGAAATGGGAAAATTATTAAGGGCAGAGCCGGAAGGACCGAAGTTTATAGAGGGATATCCGCAAGCAAAAGAGATGTTGAGGAAAGCTAAATGGCTGCGTTTTATTCAGAAATTCAGAGGTTACCACAAAGAAGTTACGAAAGCGTTTGCAAGGTCATTTGATGGCTCGGAAGCAGAAGTTGGAGACCTCAAGTTTTCGGTTAATGAAGCATCAATAGCAACAACCACAAAACTTCTTCAGGAGGGAGAACGTTGGTTCAAAAATAAAAGCATCAGTGATGAGGCATGGAGAACAATTCTACGAAATCAAGGTATGGATATCACTGTTTTTAAAAGAGGAATCCCTGTGCATGCAATAAAAGATGAATGGGCCACTTTACTACTAATTTTTCAGAAATTTATTACATGTGAGGGCCGTTTTGGGTCTATGTACATGTACCATACTAGGCTATTGATGAATTTTCTTGAAAACCAAACTCTCAATCTCCCTTATTTTCTATTCAATAGTGTAAAGAAAATGGCTGTGACTGTTCAAAAACACTTGGGAGATGTAGAGCCTCATCTTTATCACCACGGCCTTATAAAAATTCTGATTGAAAAGGAGCTAAAGGAAAGAAAAGATACATGGGAACAATTCCTAGTTAGAAACTTCTTTGAAGAACCTCGGGAAATTCCTGAAGGTAGTTCAATTAGAAGGAGTAGAAGAAAGAGAATGAATGTTGAAACCCAAATTGCTCCTACACAGGAAATTCCCGCAGCTAGCACATCAAAAAGAAGTAGAAGGAAAAGAACAATAGATGAAATCCAAAATACTTCTACTACTACTATGAAAACAACTGATAGGGAAGAGAGATTGGTAAAAAGGAAGAAGAAGGAAATTAAAGCTAAGAAGCCAATAATACCAAAAGGGAAAAAAATTATTGAGGCTGTCCATAAAACTCCTTCTTCTGAAGAAGAAGATCACCAAATACTATCTGAAAGATTAGTTTATCTTCAAAAACAGTCATCTATATCTAAGAAGGCAGAGACAGGAAAACAAGAACAAAAGGGTAGTGTACCACAGCATGTGAGGAGAAGCAGCAGGCTTAAGGGAAAATTGAGAAAAACACAAATTAAGGGTCCTCATTTCATTGATTTGGGTGAGGAGACATATGAACAGTCTCCAACTGACCATAGTCCATTTCAGTCAGTTAGTGAAGCTGGTTCCTTTCACTCCCAATCAGACAATGAGCATACTCCATCTTATTCTCAGCAAAATATTGATGTAAGCCCTCCTCGGCCAGATTTTGAACATAATTCTCCCTTGCAGAATTTTGGGGACAGCCCAATGAAAAAGACACCGGAAGTAGATCCCAAGCAGCAGGAGGTATATGACTATATAGAGTCCTTGGAGAAGGCAGCCACAGGTCCAAGTACCTCTTCCATTCAGCCTCATACATTGCAGGATGATTTAGTTCAGTCATTAAAACAGGAAATTTTTGAGCTGGAACTTTTGAATCGGCATATCAAAAATGAAAATGAAACACTCAAAGAGCAAGGCAAACTGGACAAGATCATCCATGACAATACTATGTTACATTTGGGTATTTGGCAAAAGAAGAATAAGAAATTAAAAAGGAAATGCCAAAAATTGAGCAGAGCACTTGTGAATATCAAATTTAGGTGCTTAATGAAGAAACCCAGAATGATGGAAATACCAAAGAAGAAGAGAAGGGGGTTGGATGTGCTGGCTGAAGTATCAAGGCACATGAACTGAACAAAGAGTATCAAAATTTTGGTTGCATGAGGACATGCAACACCTTCACAGTGGGGGTATGTTGAGTCCCAAATTTGCATCTTTTCCATACACTTTTTCATACCTTTTTCACTCACCTAAACCTCCCAAATTGTCAATATCATGTGCAAAAGAGCATTTAACATGGTTTTTAATTATATTTTTTTGTTTGCTATTTGATCTGGATTTTGTTTATTCAGCTGCGGAATCTTGCCACTTTCCGCAGCTGCTGCAACTTTCCGCAGCTATTTTGTGGAACTCTATGCTACAGGTGTCTACAAGGGAAACGAGCCACATGGGCAGGCTAGGAATGACGTGGACATGGTTCGTGTCCTACTGGTTCAAGCAAACTCGTCCAAAGAAGCCGCGGTCAAAGGCGTCCACATGGAAGTCAACTATGGAGTTTCATGTCGACCGGACTCTGTTTCGTGGCACATAAACATCCATACGGCCGTTTCTAAGCTTGCGGAGGTTAAATCGACATCTGTGCAGAGCTCTGGAGTTGAATTCAAGCATCCACCTTCCGTAGATTCGCTTTCCAACACGGCCATACTTCTATATCCGTGGGCGTAGTGGTTTACGTGCTCTCTGCCATCATGAACTTTAGGAGACAGTTACAGTTTATTGTTATATATAGAGCGTTTGCATACGCACAGAAAGTTAGTTGACAGTTGTTAGTTGATAGTTGATGTTCGTGAATAAACTCTGTTATCTGTTAGTTTTCTTTGTAGTGATTACGCTGCCCTTGAGCCGTAACACTAACATTCTGTAATGAACTGCTTTTTAATATGAAGACTCTATTTTTCAACTTAATTCGTGTTTGAGGATCGTTACCAAAGCTGTGTAGAGGGCCCCTGCTCAGCTAAGGTTTTGTGTATTAGTGTACATTTCTCATTTCATTTCTTTTAAAAGTCATTGTATCATAATCCATCATATGTTCATACTTTGTAGTTGTTTCATTTCTGTTTATACATTTCCATAATTTCCATTTCATTTATGTCTTACATGTTTTATGATTGTTAATCACTGATTAGTTTTCTTGTGCAGGTTTTAGGTAGACAGCCCGGGCATTTTTATAGCATTTTGACTAATGACATGAAACTAACATTGTTCTGCTGCTAGTTTGCTTTTCATAGCTTTTGTTTAACTTCAGTCTTTGCTTTGTACATTTCAGTTTTGCTTATCTGATTCAGTAGTTAAATTTAGATATATTAAGCTGCTCATAGCGTCTTCAGTTGCCTCCGAAAGCCACAGCTGGATTGATGGTGAGGGACTGCATTATGAAATGTGTAGTTTAGTATTAGTTTCTTTTCTGCAAATTTAGATATATTAAATCATATATGACATCTTCAGTTGCCTCCGAAAGCCACAGCTGGACTGATGGCGAGGGATTGAATCATGAGTGTATGGTTTAGTATTAGTTTACTTTCTGCAAATTAAATATCAGTTACACAAGTTGTTTATGATTACTTCCGAAAATCATAGCTGGTCTAATGATGAAGGGTCGGAAAATGAATTGATGTAATCTGATTTAGATTTATTTTGTTGCAATTTTGAATTTCCTTAAGCATAGTTTCTTTTGTGTTTAGTTGGCAGCAAGAATAGTTTGGTTTTTATGTTCACTAGTTTACTGTTTTGATTCATTAGATTAGCAGCACCTTTTCATTTCAGCAGTACACTTTTACTTTCTTTCAAGACTTGTCATTGTAATTTTCAATTTGCTTTTAAAGTTTCAAGTTGGTAAATCATTATAGGGGATATCACTTCCTTGAACAAATATAACCAAACTTGTTTTCATTTTAGAATTCCCATTTCACCTTAGAAAACCAAAAACGACAAAAAGTTAAGAAATAGGTTATCTTGCACATATAGTGCGCCGCACTTCATTAGCTTACGATTCCCGGATTGACAAATTAAATGCAGCAATTTAGGACACACTAAATTGACCAAACATTTTGGCGCCGTTGCCGGGGAAGTGTAACTAGGTAGCCAATTTCTTAAAAAAAAAAAACATAAAATCATAAAAGAAGGGAAAATTTGATAACTTCTTGAAGTATGCTCTCCTCTTGCACCTAGTGTGATCTGGAGGATCAGAAAAGAGAGTTATTGGTTTAGTAATTTCTTAAGTATGCTCTCTTCTTGCACCTAGTGTGATCCGGAAGATCAGAAAGAGAATTATTAGCCCAACTTTTTAAAAAATAAAAAAAATGACATGCATAGAGCAAGAGATTCTAGGGGAAGGTTTATAGCTAAAGCCAAGAGTTCGATTTCACAACTCCATCTTCTTCAAGGCATAGACCAGATTCACCACCATCTACCCCTAGCCTTAAGATTTTTGGAAGTCAAGGAACAGCTGAATTAGAGGATTCTCCTATACCACCTACTAAAACCCACTTAGAAAACAAAGAGACTTTCTCTCATCCTTCCTTAGTAGAAGAACTAGAGGACTATAAGGACTCTAAAGAAACTATCATGGCAGAGGAAGTAATAAATAGAGGTGGAGATAGAAGAGGAGGAGATAATGAAGATAACAATGGTGAAGGAAATGATGGTAGAAATAGGGACAATTTTCTTGGATTCCCTATAGTTGATGAGGAAACTCATGCAACAATGAAAAATATCTCACCATCTGTTCTCCCTAACTTTTATGGATTGCGAAGTGAAGATCCTGAAACATTTCTGTTTGAGTTTGAAGTAGTGTGCCGAACTTATGACTATATGGAAGATTCTCAAAAACTCAAACTGTTTCCTTCAACATTGAAGGGATCTGCGTTGAAATGGTTCATGGGATTAGCCACTCAATCTATCAGGACTTGGAATGATATGAAACAAACATTTTTGGATAGATACTTGGACTATTGTATGCCCACCAATCACAAGGATGAGGAATTCAAAATGATGCAAAAAGAAGATGAAAATTTGGAAGACTTAATTGAAAGATTTCAATACAACTTGAAAAGAGCAAAGATGAGCAACTTAGATAATGAAACCTTGAAAGCCATCCTATTAAAAGCCATTAGAGATGAATGGATAGAAATTTTAAACATGATGGGGAAAGGAGACATTTCTCAACTTCCATTTCGTGATATAACAGAACTATGTATCCATCTCTCAAGAGGAAAATCTAAAACTGGAAAAGGGCCTAGGGATTCTTCTCTTATTAGGGCTAACAAATCTACAACTGGATCAGTAAGTAGGGCAGAGATTGGTAATATGCTTGATGAGTTCAAAACTGATATCTTAGGGAGCCTTAGTGAACAACTAGACACCCTTAAAATCCAAAATAAGCAGAAAGCAGAAACAGATGCTTTAGCCATCTTTTGTCCGAAATGTAGAAAGAAACATGCTTTAAGGGAATGTCCCTTGGATGCAAAAGTTGTAGAAACATGTATGATTTGCTCAAAAAATCATGAAATCAAGGATTGTCCTTCAATCCCTGGACTCAAAGCTGTTTTTCAAGAAGATCCAAATTCAATAGAATCTCTCTGTTTTGTCGCAAGGAGACCTTGGCAGGGACAACAATCTCAAGGGTTTAATAACCCTATGAATCTTCAAAACCCACCAAATTGGACTCCTTGGCAACAACCTTGGCCCCAACATCAAAACTCATATCAGCCATGGGTACAAGGGATGCAAAATCCTTATGGGAGATTTGCTCAATTTTATCAATATCCTCCATCTTTTCAAAATCAACAAGCTCCACAACTTCCAAGCCTAAATCCACAACTTTCATTGCCATTTCCACAACAACAACCTTCTCAACAAAATACAAATCCTCAACTCATGCTCCCATACCAACAGAAGACAAATCAACTTCCAGCTCAGCCATTGCCAAATCCTAACAATAAGAATCCTCAAACTACTTATGTGGTAGAAGGACAACAATTTCCTACCTATATGATTGTTCCTCTCAACGATGTACAACTCAGATCTGGTAGAGTCTTAGAAAAACCTTCTATAGATATTGAGGAGCAAGATACCTCTGAGGAGGACTCTCTTCAAGTCAATAAGGGTTCTAAGGGTTCTTGGGTTTCTCATCGATTCGTTCTTGGTGTGGTGTATGTGTTTGTGAAGGGTGACTAATCAACTGACTGCATTCTATTTCTGGTTCACTTTGAGTTCTTGTTTCAGCACACCGTTCAAAATTTTCCACATCATTCTACTCTGAGTCTAGAGTAGCCATTATGTTAAAGTCCATGGGCTCTGTTCCCTTGTTTGTATCTCTATTTTTGGACTATGACCCCTCTAAGGATTCATCGTTACAAAGGATGAAGGAGTCGAGGTCTGTATGTACAGAGTATAAAGGTGGATTCTCAAGCTTTTCGGGCCTGCTGACCAGAAATTTCATTTGTGCCTCTCTATACAATCTTCTAAGTTGGCTAAAGACTGGGATTGTGGCATAGGCCCCATCCATCTGCATTGTACCTTGCAGCTTGGCTCCCCATGATCTTGACAATAACATGCCATACCTGGGTGGCACATCTGCCACCACAATATCCATGACCATACACTTGGCTGGAATCTGGGTAAGGCTCACACATAAATCTTTGATCAGGGCAAGACACTTTACTCTGCTAGAGTAAAATGAATATAGATCTTTATAGGGGCGGGTTATCTCTAGGCCTAATATTTCCATCACTACTTTAGGCATTAGGTTGTGTGATGTCCCATAATCATGCATTGCATTGTGGAGAATCTTATCATGGATATTAAGACTGATATAAAAAGGGGTCACTACCCCTTCCTGAAACTTTCCTTCTATCTTTGGACCAAACAGAAGGGCAGGTTGATCATCACTCAGATTTACAGTGTCACTGTTCTCACCTAAATTTAATGCTTTCAAAATTTGGCCTTTATATATATCCTAACTGGCCAGCTCAGAGAGTGGTACAGATATTTTAATTTTTGCAATCTCACTTTCCAGATTGAAAGTGGACTGACTCTTTGGAATGCTTGACTCTGTTTTGTTAGCCATTGCCTTGGTGGCTGAATGATTGTGCTAATTCTCATTATGTACAGTGTTGATGATAGTTTTATGAGGAGAAACGGCTGTAGTGCTAGTTTTGTTAGTTGTTTTACCTTGTTTATCAGTGTTTTGGTCGCCTTTTTCTTTGTTCTTTCCAGAACTCTCAGCTGCTTATTTGTTACATTCAACAGTACTTTAGAAGTTTTCTCAGGCCTTTTCTTGATGGTAACCTCAGAATATTTCATCCTGGAAGTGTCTTGGCTCTTTTTGTTTCTAAGTTCATATTGTTCTCTGACCTGCATGATGGCATCTTCAAATCCTAACCTGTAATCCTCAGATTCTAACCATTCCTCATCCCAATATGAGGGTGAGGGCCGATCTTTTTCTGTGGAATAGTTGTGGATTGAGTTTTCTATTTCAAACATGTTTATTGTGTCTCCCTCAGACTCTTATACGATTCCTTCATCTTCATCTAAAAATTTCTCTTGGAATGGGGGAATAACTTGCTGATCTGATTCTCTTTGTCTATTGGGAGTGGTGTTGTTTCTTCTAAAGTTTTGGTTCTAGTTATGGTTTTGATTTCTGTTTTGGTTACTAACTGTGACAACCATTTTTTCCATCATTTGTTGTAGCTTTCCATGTTTTTGGATATGCGATCATAATTTGGGTAAGATGTGGAAGCTACATTGTCATCTCTGTATGTTACCCTTTTCTCAGCTCTCAATATTGCTTTCTTCTCAATCAGATTTTCCTCTACACTCACTGCTCCCTTTTGCATGTCTTCCAATGTGTTGTAGTCCCTCTCCCTAAGCTATTAGGCCATATCAGCATCTAGGCATTCAGGTTATTTCACTAGAACCATACCTAGAGGAGGTTTCATGTGTGGTGGAAGAGCATTATAAACGTTGTTAAACCTCGTAGAGTAGTACTGGACACTCTCTCCTACGTTTCTTTTTAGGTTCTTGTATTCAGCTAGGATTTGGACAGGGTTGGACTTAACTTCCCACTTGTTAATGAAAGTATGATATAAAGCAGGGAGGTCTTGGATTCTGTTAAGAGGTAGGCTTTTGAACCATTTCTTCACGTCACCTCCTAAACTCTCGGCGAAGATTCTTATTTTGACTGTATCATCATCTATCTCCATGTAGTCAAAAGAATCTTCCATCCTATCTACATGGTGTTGGGTTGTGGTAGAATCATTTTCAATGAAGTGTGGGATATTTGATTGATAATCACTGGGTAAAGGCACAAGAGGTTGGGGTAAAACCAGAGGTGCGTACCAGGCTGCCATGATGATGTTTTGCGGAGGTAAGGAGTTAACTTGAGCAGTTGGTATATGGATGACAGGAATATTATGACTAGCAGAAGACTGATGAGCAGATTTAGGGTGGCATAGCCCCAAGTTTTGAAGGACATGAATATCAGGGGGTGTAGATGGAGGGGTCTCTCTGTCCCTAATGTGTTTACCACTTTGAGGTGGTGAAACAGGAAGCTCAAGGTCTGGCTGGTCTAGGACGTTATATGACCTAGTTCTTGGTAAGCTGTTTTGAGCGCCTAGGTCAAAAAATGGGTCTGATAGAGCTGTAAAGTCTTCTGGTGTAGAATTAGCTCTATGGATGTGGCTAGAAATAGTTGATCTTATAGGTGCAGGAGATCTCTTGAGGATGCTCTCAGGGTTATCAACTATTTTAGGTGGGTTTGGGTTGGGATGAGCTCTTGTGTGAATGGTTCTTGGAGACAGAATGTTATTTTCACAAAGGAGCTAAACCCTACTTGTTACTTCTACTGTGGTCAATGTTGTTATGAGGGTTGGTCTTCCTGTGGAGTCTTATGTGAACCAAGATAATCAGCAGGCCTACTGATCACTAGTGGAGTGTTTGATCTTTAAGGAGCTTATGGAGTCGCCAGGTGGAAGGTTTAGGGTGCTTCTGGAGGGTACACTATCCACCGCAGTGATTATGAGATGTCCCTTTTCAAGGAAAACTCCCAAAAATAGCAAACTCTAACCACAGATTGACTGGGAGGGCTTTTACTAGATATGTCACCTCTGAAAGAGTGTGAGATCTGGAGGCTACCTGGCCCTCTCCAGACTCTGTCTAAGAGCATGGAAGAACACAACAAAGGTATAGAGGTTGATCTTTGAATATGAGTGTTTAAATTCCAACCTAACCAAAGATTATAGGTTTCTGAGGCTCTTATGATGTACTAAGGTCAAAATACTCAGAGTTCCCCAGCGGAGTTTCCATTATGTTGGTGTTCCCATGTTTTGCCAACGTTGGTAATACCAAAAGATGAGACAACATCAAAACCACTTTCAGATCTCAGGATCTAGCCCTCCTAGGTCTAGAGAGGTATCTCTCTATATAAGCAAAGGTTTTTTGTCTTTGAAGCTCAAAGGTTTTTTGTCTTTGGGAATAGCAAGACCATTGGGTAATGGAGTCAGGAAAGGGCTTACTTGCTATTCAAGATGCATGCTTTCAGTTGAGCTAGTCATCTAAAGAATTGGATCTTAAAGATGATAGTGGGGCATGGAATGGTAAGAGAGGAGGAAACAATAAAGTTTTAGAACACAAAGTTAAAGACCTGAGATCAGAGAGAGACTTTGAACTCTCAATGCTTCGGCCTCAAACTTAAGGGAACTTATCAGGGTTTAACCAATAGAGAAGGATCCTAGTGAGACAGAAATCAAATTCTAGACCTCCCAGTGTTCCTAATTCATTCAATTAAAATTCAACAAGAACATCTGAAACACTGACCTCAATAACTCATACATCAGCTAGCAGGCAATAACATCCACTACACTGGTTAAATTAATTGAAATCAATCCTCAGATACACATATAGCAGAAAAACATTAAAGGCAAGGAGAGTAGAAACATAGGGTACGTAACAAGGGTAAATCCTCTGCCAAATTTCTGATGCAAGCTAGTAGAAATGCAATGTAATGAATTAAAACACAGAGATAGAAAAACATCACCAGTTGCTTTAAATTAGAATCCAAAGAATTGTGCTTGTCATATTAAGAGAAACACCAGTCAAGTACAAAATTTCCAACAGCTTGAAAGTTTAGTCTAGATACATCTTCCTCAGCCTCTCTTACAAATTTACACAGAGACTATGTCTCAAAAGAAACAGCTTGTAATTCTCTGATAACTGATCAAAGACAAACTTTACAATGAGTTTCTTCCTAAATTTTATAGCTGAAAGATGAGTAGAGGAGGTAGGTGAAAAACTAAACGGAGCATTAAAACTTAGAAGAGGAAGAGGGCTGAAGCCCATTCTATTTTAAATCCTGTGCATTTATATCTAGCACTCTTTTGGATGCAAGAGTGGTCTTCTTTAGGCTTCCATTTACTCTGAGTATGTCTCTGATGTACCATGGCTGTAGAACTCTGTAGTACATTGGCGAATAAAATGGAAGGTGAATAAATGGATGTGAAATTCGCCATACCACGTAAAAAATGCTCTGGTAGCATTAGGACTGTCGTCAGGGCTGAAATTTCTTCAGGAACACGGTAAATAATGGAAACAATATGGGAACTTTGTCCTTTCACAGGTAGGAACATTATGCTGATGTAGCAACCCTGATGTTATGGTTTTCTGTGTATTGGGCCTTTCTGGGCGATCCACTGTTACTGATACTCTTTGCTGCTTCAGCCGTCTCTGTCAACGAAAAACCGGGCTTTGATTGCGCCGGGAAGTATTTCGCATGGTCAAACTCTGTATTTTTAATGAAAATTGCGCTCTGATATCCTCCCAGGCTCTCCTCTGTACTTTTAAACTCTAAAAATTATCTTTCTTTGGTTTTGTGCCACTGTAAAAATGACCATGGACCATGGCGGCGTCCACTGCCTGTACCCTGCAAAACACACAACTATGTTCTGAAATCCATGCATAGGGAAGATGGCTATGGAGGGCAGGAGAATGATAGCGTGGCGGTGGTGAAAATGGTGGTTTTGGATGAAAAAATGGTGATCAATGCAGTAATATGGTGCAAACAGCGACTAATAGGGTTTTGTTGGAGAAATGCGCGTGAACTGTTTGATCGTGGTCCGGTGACGAAGATCGACAGTGGAGAGTAAACAGTGGGATGGTTTATGAAGTTGGGGGAATGCATTAAAATGAATGAAAATGTAATGAAAATGATCATATGTGGTGGGACCCAGCATGGGTGGAGGGCGATTCATTCAGGACCGTCAGATCTTAGGGGGAGATCAACAGCTACGATCCAATTGAAGGGGAGAAATGGGAGGGTCGGTTGTCTGATTGAATGATGGTGCGATTGGTTTATGGCCGTTGGATCTCGGACTAACGAATGGTTGAGATTGGATAGGGGAGATCGCAATCGCAAAGGGTAGAAAGTGGCAGCAATTGAAAAATGCGATTGCGATTGAAGCGTGAGAGTGCGGGTCGTCGGATCAACAGGAGAATTAACAGCTAGGATGGGATCGGTAGATCGCAATCGAAAAATGCAGTTGGGTGGCACATTTATAACTTGTGATTGTGATGGGAGCGATTGAGCACCAGCCATTGGATCTGGGTCTAGATTGACGGCGAAGATTGGATCGACGGGGAAAATAATGGGGTGACGGGCTGCGATGAGACAGGCTCTGGGCCGTTGATTCCGAGTGGATGGATGGGTGTGATTTGATTGGGGAGTCACAATTAGGGGGAAACGAGGAGTGGCATGGTGAAATTCCGATTGCGATCGAAGCGAGAGTGAAATCAGTGCCAGGTCGTCCGATCAAATGATAGATCAATGGTTGAGAACGTGGCGGAGGCCTTAAAGACCAAAGCCCAATTGCATCGGAGTTTTTCATATAACAAAGAAACGCGCTCCTCCGAAAGTTGCGATTGCGATTAGCGCTTTGAGCCTTTGCGCCTGGTTTTGGCGCGGGGTCACATGGGGAAGTGGTTTGCGGGCTGGCGGGAAAGGGGCTAGGCCATGATATAAGTTGGAAAGTGGGTTTTTGCCCCTTTTTAGTGCATTTCAAGGCCGGGAAAATGTAACAATAGAGGAAAAGAAGGGGAATTAGACCAAACAAGGGGTGAATGTAGGATTTAAAGGGGGTTTGGGAGGATTTAGAGGGAGAAAAAGGGGAACTTTGACAAAAGGGAAAAAGGGTAAAATGGGACATTCTGCAAGGATACAAAGGGAAAATAAAGGCCCTTTGGAGCACATTTTTTTACAATCAGTGAGGCTTATTGACTCCAGAACCGTAGAGGGAAACAATCAAAGGGTAGGGAACATGAAAAGGCTTCAAGGATGATGTGTTTTTCAAGAGAAAGGCATTCCTTGAAGGCTCATAAAACAAATTATCCCCTTGCTTTCTTGTCAAGGAATTTATAGGGGGCTAACAGTGGCTCCACATGGGGATGGCTTCTTCTTGAAGGAGTCAAGAATTCAAAAATGATCTATGGAGTAGGCCAGATGCCTGCTGCTTGAGCCACCTTTCTTCTTTGGTTTTCAGCTGCCACAATTGTGAAGACATCAATTAGCAGAAGAGCTCTCCCAAACAATCTCCCTACCCATCCTACAATCCTAACATTTTTTCTTCTAGGGTGCATTTGAACTAGAAGACCCTTTACGTCATTTTTATTTTTTACAAACAAGAAAATAAACCTATTCTATTTCTACCCTTATTACTCCATGAGACCAGATTAAACTATTGGTCTCACATGTTTCTCTACCTATTCTAACATCTGCTGGGATTAAACTGTCCAGCAGATTTCTTCTCTATATTCTACAACAGAAATTTAAAAACAACCAAACTAGGATTAGACAGTGTAGTTTGTTGTGGATCCAAGGCATAAAGATAGTTGCACATGGATAGAAACTTGCAGAAAAATAAAAATAAAATATTGAAGGCTTGAAGTCTGAAATTTGAAGTGTCCTTCTTTCTTTTGTGACTCAAGTTTTGAGCTTTTTGGAGTCACTTTATCTTCTTCATTCAGCTCTGGTTTTGGGCTTGCTAGAGCTGATTCTTCTTTCTTCTTTGCTGGTCCAGGTTTTGGGCATGTTTGAACCAGCTATCTTTTCTTTCCTTGGCTCAAGTTTTGATCATATTAGAGCCAATCCTTTGCACTCTAGAGGTTCATGTTTTAAGAATGTTTGAACCTCTCCTTTTTCTCTGTTTTTTGGAACATTTTCTCTTTTTCTTGAAAACAAACACATCAATGGTATTTACAATGGAAATGGAAACTGGAAGTTGGAAATCAGTAGTAGTAGTGTTTGAGCATCCTGCCATTTTTCAGGACCCCCAAACAACTCAGTACCATCTACCTCTTGTAGAAAAAAGGCATTTGAACCCACAGTGCCCTGGATGATGTAGGGACCTTGCCACAGACTGTCAAACTTGCCATGCTTTCATTTGTCCTCTCTCCTTGAGTCCCACTTCAAAAATTTATCTCCGATTTTGAAATCAGAAGCTTTGGTTCTCTTGTCAAACAACTTCTTTATATTCTCTTGAACTTTCACAGCTCTGTTATAAACCTCTTCCCTTGATTGCTAGAGATGAATTGTCTGGTTTATTCTCCTTACCATGCTATTTTCTTCTGTGTGGATTTCTCGGATGATTTTAATCATTGGTACTCCAAGGCTGGTAGGAAACGCTGCTTCTGTTCCATATAAAAGCTGATATAGTGACATGCCAATGGATTTCTTTGTTGTAAGCCTGTCAGCCCACAGGGCATGCACTAACTTGTTATGCCATGAATTTTTGTTCTCTTCCAGCAGCTTTTTGATGATGGTCACCAGGCTCTTGTTTGATGACTCAAATAAGCCATTAACTTGTGGGTAATAGGCAGTTGAATGACCAAGTTCTATTTGATACCTGTGATAAAAATCAACCATTTTCTTGGATCCAAAAGCAGCAGCGTTATCAGTGATTATTTTCCTTGGGAAACCAAACTGAGAAAGGATATGACCTTATAGGAACCTAATGATGACTGAATATATGACATTCCTAGAAGGTATGGCCTCTATCCACTTAGTGAAGCAGTCTATGGCTATTAAGATCCATTTGTGTTGTGCAGAAGAAGTAGGGTGAATTTCACCTATGAAATCTAGGCCCCATTGCATAAAGGGACCTTCAATAGTGATGGGTTGTATAGGTAAGGAGAGGAGTTTTCTTTTGCCTTCAAAAATCTGGCATTTGTGGTAGGAAATTATCATCTAATGGATATCATTGAAGAGTGTAGGCCAATAGTAGCCAGCTCTGAGTATTTTTTTTGCAGTGGCTTTCCAGTTTAGGTGGCCTCCACACTCTCCTGCATGGAATTATTGTTTAATATTTTCTGCTTTAGATTCAGGCAAACATTTAAGCAATAGGCCATTTGTATTCTTCCAGTATAAAAATCCATTCAGAATAAAATAGATTGTGGCTTTTAGCTTTAAGAATTTGGCCTTGGTCTTAGATAGTTCAGGAGGGGTACTGAGGTGTGTAAGCACATAAAGAATGTCAGAATACCAAGGAGAGCTTGGAAACTTCTCTTCAACAGTGGGATTAGGCAATCCTTGCTACTCATCCAAGGCATTTATCATGTTAATTTCAAGGGCATGTAGATTTTATTCTTCCATCAATTGAGCCAAGCCTTGACCTTTAATTAGCTTTGTGGGCTTTATCTCAAGGTCATATTCTAAGATCATAGCAATCCATTTCCCCCTTTTCCCATCTAGGTCTTGGGATAAGATATCTTTGACCACTATGCTAGGCACATAGGCAATGGTGTGGGAATGCAATATGTACACCCTAAAGTCCTTCATGCCTTGACTAAGGCATAGGCCTGTTTTTCCATGATGTTGTATTTCAAGGGTGCATCTCTCAATGCTTTGTTGAAGATGGAAATGGGCTGTTCCATTCCCTGTGGATTTTTCTACAGCAGAACTGCAGCTACTGTATGCTCAGATACAAATGAGAAAATGAGAAAATCCTTTAAGAAATCAAGGCTGATTAGGACAGGGGCCCGGGGTGAGTGCAAGTTTTATTGTTTCGAAAGATGTTTTGGCTTCTATAGTCCATTTAACCCCCGCACCTTTCTTCAACATGTTTTTCATATTCCTGAGGTGCTCTGCTAAGTTGGGAATAAACCTCCTGAGGAAGTTGATCTTCCCAATGGACGACTGTAATTATTTGATGTTTCTTGGGTGTGTGATTTGTAGTATTCCCTCAACTCTTTGTGGGTCTATCCTAATTCCCTTCTCAGATATGATGTGGCCAAGAAGCTTACCTTCTTGTAGCCCAAATACAGTCTTTTTAGGATTCAATGACAGAAAGAACCTTCTACATTTTTCAAAGAAATTTCTCAGATGTTTCAAGTGTTCTTCTTCAGTCTTGGAGTAGACTGTTATTTCATCCAGATAGATGACAATGAAGTGCCCTATCTCATCAGAAAAAACTATATCCATCGCTCATTGGAAGGTTGCACCAGTGTTCATCAGTCCAAAGGGCATTTTAACATACATAAAGGTGCCCCATGGAGTGGTAAAGGCTGTCTTGAGTTGGTCTTCTGTGATTACTAAGACCTGGTTGTAACCTGAAAAACCATCTAGCAGGGAGATCCATTTTGAGCCTACTACCCTCTAGAGGATGTGTTCCATTTTTGGCAAAGGGTAGTTATCTTTGAGTGAGGCTCTATTAAGATTCCTGAAATCAATACACAGCTTGATCTGCCCTGTTTTATTTCTCACAACCACTAGGTTTGATACCCAATCAGAGAACCTCACAGGCACAATTATGCCTACCTCATACATATTCTTAATCTCTTTTTCCACTGCAGGCAATTTTTTTGGGTTTATTCTGTGAAGTTTTTGTCTGAAGGGTTTCTGATTTTCTTTCAAAGGTATTTTGTGCTATATGATGTTTGTGTCATAGGCCCTTAAGTCCTCATAGCTCCATGCAAACACATCAATGAATTATTTGAACAAGTTAATGTATTTATTTTTCATGTTTGCAGGCAGGGACTTAGCCAATTTGATCATCTTGGGTTTATCTTCAGTGCCTATGTTGCATTCCTCGACGTTAGAGTCTGCATGTTCTATAGTGGGTTGTTTTGCTACATCATCGAAGTCAAAAAGGTCTTCTAAAGGTGCCAGACCTCGAGGTATGTTCTTATCCTTGGTCTGCAACACCTCTACTTCTCCACTATCTACGTTTTTAGATTCTTCGTTTGGATTTCCAATCTTTTCATTTAGAACGTTTATTTCTATGTTACAGGGTGGTTCTTCCTCATCTGAGGACTCTTCACTCAGGCGGCTACTGTCATATTTAGAATCTGAATTAGAAAATTCAAACTCGTCTCTACCTACGAGGAAATCTTCAATCTATTTATCGCCCTCAAAGACTTGACAATATTTTTCATTTTCCGGCACTGCCGGTCTGAATTTGGTCTGAATGATGATTTTTTGGTCACTGGGAGGCTTATGATATGAATTAGCCATGCAAGCTAGTCCATTTGCAATTTCGTTCTGGCTCCTAGGGACAAACACCAGCTCATATTCTACAAAGGTTTTCAATATATCCATAGTGTCATTCTTGTATGATCTCAGTCTAGGATGTTTCGCTATGTATCCACCATTCACCTGTTTAATGATCAGCTCAGATTCCCCACGCACAGTTATCCTACGGGATCCTAATTGTCTCAACATGTTTAAGCCTAGGATAAGAGCCTCATATTCTGCAATATTGTTTGTACATTTGAAGTGCAGGTTACATGTGAGGCTCTCTGCGTAATCACTCTCCGTCTTATGTATCCACACTCCTGCTCTAGCAGTTATCTTGGTGCATGACCCATCAAAATTCATTTCCCATAAGGTTTCATTCTCGGGTTTCTCATCGATTCGTTCTTGGTGTGGTGTATGTGTTTGTGAAGGGTGATTAATCAGCTGATTGCATTCTGTTTCTGGTTCAGTTTGAGTTCTTGTTTCAGTGCATTGTTCAAAATTTTCCACATCATTCTCCTCTGAGTCTAGAGTAGCCATTATGTTAAAGTCCATGGGCATTGTTCCCTTGTTTGTATCTCTATTTTTGGACTCTGACCCCTCTAAGGATTCATCATTACAAAGGATGAAGGAGTTGAGGTCTGTATGTACAGAGTATAAAGGTGAATTCTGAAGCTTTTCGAGGCTGCTGACCAGAAATTTCATTTGTGCCTCTCTATACAATCTTCTAAGTTGGCTAAAGACTGGGATTATGGCATAAGCACCATCCATCTACATTGTACCTTACAGCTTGGCTCCCCATGATCTTGACAATAAGATGCCATACTTGGGTGGCACGTCTGCCACCACAACATCCATGACCATACACTTGGCTGGAATCTGGGTAAGGCTCACACATAAATCTTTGATCAGGGCAAGACACTTTACTCTGCTAGAGTAAAATGAATATAGGTCTTTATAGGGGCAGGTTATCTCTAGGCCCAATATTTCCATCACTACTTTAGGCATCAGGTTGTGTGATGCCCCAGAATCATGCATTACATTGTGGAGGATCTTATCATGGATATTAAGACTGATATAAAAATGGGGCACTACCCCTTCCTGAAACTTTCCTTCTATCTTTGGACCAAACAGAAGGGTAGGTTGATCATCACTCAGATTTACAGTGTCACTATTCTCACCTAAATTTAATGCTTTCAAAATTTGGCCTTTATATACATCCTAAGTGGCCAGCTCAGAGAGTGGTATAGAGATTTTAATTTTTGCAATCTCACTTTCCAGATTGAAAGTGGACTGACACTTTGGAATGCTCAACTCTATTTTGTTAGCCATTGCCTTGGTGGCTAAATCAGTGTGCTAATTCTCGTTATGTACAGTGCTGATGACAGTTTTATCAGGAGCACTAGCTGTAGTGCTAGTGTTGTTAGTTGGTTTACCTTGTTTATCAATGTTTTGGTTGTCTTTTTCTTTGTTCTTTCCAGAACTCTCAGCTGCTGATTTGTTACTTTCAGCAGTCACTTTAGAAGTTTTCTCAGGAATTTTCTTGATGGTAACCTCAGAATATTTTGGCCTGGAAGTGTCTTGGCTCTTTTTATTTCTAAGTTCATATTTTTCTCTGACCTCCATGATGGCATCTTCAAATCCTAACCTGTAATCCTCAGATTCTAACCATTCCTCATCCTAATATGAGGGTGAGGGCCGATATTTTTCTGTGGAACAGTTGTGGATTGAGTTTTCTACTTCAAACATGTTTATTGTGTCTCCCTCAGACTCTTCTACGATTCCCTCATCTTCATCTAAAAACTTCTCTTGGAATGGGGGAATAACTTGCTGATTTGATTCTCTGTGTCTGTTCGGAGTGGTGTTTTTTATTCTAAAGTTTTGGTTCTGGATATGGTTTTGATTTCTGTTTTGGTTACTAACTATGACAGCCATTTTTTCCATCATTTGTTGTAGCTTTTCCATGTTTTTGGATCTGCGATCATAATTTGGGTAAGATGTGGAAGCTACATTTTCATCTCTGTATGTTACCCTTTTCTCAGCTCTCAATCTTGCTTTCTTCTCAATCATATTTTCCTCTACACTCACTGCTCCCTTTTTCTTGTCTTCCAATGTGTTGTAGTCCCTCTCCCTAAGCTGGTAGGCCATATCAGCATCCAGGCCTTCAGGGTATTTCACTAGAACCATACCTAGAGGAGGTTTCATGTGTGGTGGAAGAGCATTATAAACGTTGTTAAACCTCGTAGAGTGGTCCTGGACACTCTCTCCTACGTTTCTTTTCAGGTTCTTGAATTCATCTAGGATTTGGAGAGGGTTGGCCTTAACTTCCCACTTGTTAATGAAAGTCTGATATAAAGCACGGAGGTCTTGGATACTTTTAGGAGGTAGGCTTTTGAACCATTTATTCACATCACCTTCTAAGCTTTGGGTGAAGATTCTCATTTTGACTATATCATCATCTATCTCCATGTATTCAAAAGAATCTTCCATCCTATCTACATGGTGTTGGGCTATGGTAGACTCTTTTTCAGTGAAGTGTGGGATCTTTGATTGATAATCATTGGGTAAAGGCACTAGAGGTTGGGGTAAAACTAGAGGTGCGTACCAGGTTGCCATGATGATGTTTTGCGGAGGTAAGGGGTTAACTTGATCAGCTGGTATATGGATGATAGGAATATTATGACCAGCAGAAGACTGATGAGCAGATTTAGGGTGGCAGAGCCCCAAGTTTTGAAGGAAGTGAATATCATGGGGTGTAGATGGAGGGGTCTCTCTGTCCCTAATGTGTTTACCACTTTGTGGTGGTGAAACAGAAAGCTCAAGGTCTGGCTGGTCTAGGACGCTGAATGACCTAGTTCTTGGTAAGCTGTTTTGAGCACCTAGGTCAAAAAATGGGTCTGATAGAGCTGTAAAGTCTTTAGGTGTAGAATTAGCTCTATGGATGTGGCTAGAAATAGTTGGTCTTATAGGTGCAGGAGATCTCTTGAGGATTCTCTTAGGGTTATAAACTATTTCAGGTGGGTTTGGGTTGGGATGAGCTCTTGTGTGAATGGTTCTTGGAGCCAGAATGTTATTTCACAAAGGAGCTAAACCCTACTTGTTACTTCTACTGTGGTCGATGTTGTTATGAGGGTTGGTCTTCCTATGGAGTCTTATGTGAACCAAGATAATCAGCAATCCTACTGATCAGCAGTGGAATCTTTGATCTTTAAGGAGCTTATGGAGTCGCCAGGTGGAAGGTTTAGGGTGCTTCTGGAGGGTATACTATCCACCACAGTGATTATGAGATGTCCCTTTTCAAGGAAAGCTCCCAAAAACAAAAAACTCTAACCAGAGATTGACTGGGGGGGCTTTTACTAGAAATGTCACCTCTGAAAGAGTCTGAGATCTGGAGGCTACCTAGACTTTTCCAAACTCTGTCTAAGAGTGTGGGAGAACACAACAAAGGTATAGAGGTTGATATGTGAATAGGAGTATTTAATTGCCAACCTAACCAGAGATTCTAGGTTTCTGAGGCTCTTATGATGTAGTAAGGTGAAAATACTCAGAGCTCCCTAGCGGAGTCGCCATTATATTGGTGTTCCCATGTTTTGGCAAGGTTGGCAATACCAAAAGATGAGACAACATCAGAACCACTTTCAAATCTCAGGATCTAGCCCTCCTGGGTCCAGAGATGGATCTCTCTATATAAGCAAAGGTTTTATGTCTTTGAAGCTCAAAGGTTAAGATGTTAGGCTAGTTATAGGCACAAGGTTTTTTTGATCGTTGGTTTGGTTGTTGGTAATTAGAAAAGAAGGGTTCAATATAAGACAAAGCTGAACAAAGAGGATTTTAGGCAAAGGAGGGATGTTCCAGGGAATAGCAAGACCATTGGGAAATGGAGTCAGGAAAGGGTTTACTTTCTATTCAAGATGCAGGCTTTCAGTTGGGCTAGTCATCTAAAGCATTGGATCTTAAAGATGATAGTGGGGCATGGAATGGTAATAGATGAGGAAACAATAAAGTCTTAGAACAAAAATTTAAAGACCTGAGATCAGAGAGAGACTTTGAACTCTCAATGCTTCGGCCTCTAGCTTAAGGGAACTTATCAAGGTTTAACCAATAGAGAAGGATCCTAGTGAGACGAAAATCAAATTCTAGACCTACCAGTGTTCCCAATTCTTTCAATTAAACCTCAACAAGAACATTTGAAACACTGACCTCAATAACTCATACATGAGCTAGTAGGCAATAACATCCACTACACTGGTTAATTAATTGAAATCAATCCTCAAATACACATATAGCAGAAAAACATTAAAGGCAAGGAGAGAAAAAACATAGGGTACCTAACAAGGGTAAATCCTATGGAAAATTTCTGATGCAAGCCAGTAGAAATGCAATGTAATGAATTAAGACACAGAGATAGAAAAGCATCACCAGCTGCTTTAAATCAGGATCCAAAGAAATGTGCTTGTCATATGAAGAGAAACACCAGTCAAGTACAACATTGCCAATAGTTTGAAAGTTCAGTCTGGATACATCTTCCTCAACCTATCTTACAAATTTACATAGAGACTATGTCTCAAAAGAAACATCTTGTAATTATCTGATAACTGATCAACAACAAACTTTAGAATGAGTTTCTTCCTAAATTTTATAGCTGAAATATGAGCAAAGGAGGTAGGTGAAAAACTAAATGGAGCTTTAAATATTAGAAGAGGAAGAGGGCCGAAGCCCATTCTGTTTTAAATTCTGTGCATTTATCTCTGGCACTCTTTTGGATGCAAGAGTGGTCTTCTTCAGGCTTCCATTTACTCCGGGTATGTCTCTGATGTACCATGGTTGCAGAACTTTGTAGTACATTGGCGAATAAACATGAAGGTGAATAAATGGATGTGAAATTCACCATACCGCGTAACAAAAGCTCTGGTAGAATTAAGACTGTTGTCAGGGCTGAAATTTCTTCAGGAACACGGTAAACAATGGAAACAATATGGGTGCTTTGTCCTTTCACAGGTAGGAACATTCTGCTGATGTAGCAACCCTGATGATACAGTTTTCTGTGTATTGGGCCTTTCTGGGCAATCCACTCTTACTGATACTCTTTTCCGCTTCAGCCATCTCTGTCAGCAAAAAACCGGGCTTTGATTGCGACAGAAAGGATTTCGCACGGTCAAACTCTGTATTTTTAATGAAAATTGCGCTCTGATATCCTCCTGGGCTCTCTTCTATACTTTTAAACTCTAAAAATGATCTTTCTTTGGGTTTTTTCCACTGTAAGAATGACCGTGGACCATGGCGGCGTCCACCGCCTGTACCCTGCAAAACACACAACTCTGTTATGAAATCCATGCATAGGTAAGATGGCTATGGAGAGCGGGAGAATGATAGCACGGAAGTGGTGAAAAAGGTGGTTTTGGATGAACAAATGGTGATCAATGTAGTAATATGGTGCAAACAACAACTAATAGGGTTTTGGTGGAGAAATGCGCGTGAACCGTTTGATCGTGGTCCGGTGACGAAGATCGACAGTGGAGAGTAAACAGTGGGATGGTTTATGAAGTTGGGTGGAATGAATTAAAATGAATGAAAATGTAATGAAAATGATCGTATGTGGTGGGACCCGACATGGGCGGAGGGCGATTCATTCAGGACCGTCAGATCTCGAGGGGAGATCGATGGCTATGATCCAATCGGAGGGGAGAAATGGGAGGGTCGGTTGTCCGATTGAACAATGGTACGATTGGTTTATCGCTGTTAGATCTCAGAATAACGGACGGTCAATATTGGATCGGGGAGATGGCAATCGCAAAGGGCGGAAGGTGGCAGCAATTGAAAAATGCGATTTTGATTGAAGCGGGAGAGCGCGGGTCATCAGATCAATAGGAGAATTAACGACTAGGATGGGATTGGCAGATCGCAATCAGCGAATGCATTTGGGTGGCACATTTAGAACTTGCGATTGCGATGGGAGCGATTGAGCGCCAACCGTTGGATCTGGTTTTGGATTGATAGCGGAGATTGGATCGACAGGGAAAGGAATGGGGTGACGAGTCGCAATATGACATGCTCTAGGCCGTTGATTCCGAGTGGATAGATGGCTGTGATTTGATTAGGGAGTCGCAATTGGGGGGAAATGAGGAGTGGCATGGTGAAATTTTCGATTGCGATCGGAGCGAGAGTGCGATCAGTGCTGGGACGTTCGATCAAACGATAGATCAACGGTGGAGAATGCGGCGGAGGCCTTAAAGACCAAAGCCCAATCACATCGAAGTTTTTCATATAACAAAGAAACGCGCTCCTCCTAAAGTTGCGATTGCGATTAGCGCTTTGAGCCTTTGCGCCTGGTTTTGGCATGGGGTCACTTGGGGAAATGGTTTGCGGGCTGGCGGGAAAGGGGCTAGGCCATGATATAAGTTGGAAAGTGGGTTTTTGCCCCTTTTTAGTGCATTTCAAGGCCGGGAAAGGGTAACGATAGAGGAAAATAAGGGGAATTAGACCAAACAAGGGGTGAATGTAGGATTTAAAGGGGGTTTTGGGGGGATTTAGAGGGAGAAAAAGGGGGACTTTGAAAAAAGGGAAAAAAGGGTAAAATGGGACATTCTACAGGGATACAAGGGGAAAATAAAGGCCCTTTAGAGCACAATGTTTTACAATCAGTGAGGCTTATTGACTCTAGAACCGCAGAGGGAAACAATCAAAGGGCAGGGAACATGAAAAGGCTTCAACGATGATGTGTTTTTCAAGAGAAATGCATTCCTTGAAGGCTCATAAAACAAATTAGCCCCTTTCTTGCTTGTCAAGGAATTTATAGGGGACTAACAGCCCGCTCGGGGGCTAGCCCACATGGGCAAGGCAGGTTCAAGCCCTGCCGGCACTGAAATGTTCATATAGTTAAACATATATAGTTGCCGTGGGTTCCATCGGAGGGGGTCATGGGGTTGGTGGCCTGCCACCCCATATATATATTTTTTTGTTTGAATTTTGAACAAACCAATTCATTTTTTAAAAATCAGTTTTTAACTATAGGAGGAAAATTAACTAGGTGACAATTTTGCCCAAAATATGCCCTAAGTGTGCCGAAATCCAGTGGCTGGGTTTGGTCCAATTTTCATCCTCCTTAAGGCCACCCAGTCGCTAAGTCAACCCAAAAATTTTACCGCTCCTAACTCCTTCATACGGACTCAGAATTAAGTGTCATTTGTGCCATTGGAATCAGAAAAACGAGATCTACAACATGAACTTGGTGTGAGAATAAGTTGAACACCTTTATTTTTGAGCCCTTAGTGTTGAAGCCATTTGTACTTGTACCTATTTAATCCACCTAAATCATTCCTCCCCACTGAGGAGCTATTGTATTGTACAACAACCCTCCCCATTTTTAAATTTTAGATTAAATCCCATTTAAAAATAGGTCCCCTTTTTTATATCTTTATTCCTAAATAGAAATAAAAGATTCATTGATAAAACGATGCATATCACATTTTTATTTCACAAAGTGTACAACCTTTAATAACTTTCCGATCCGATGAGTTATAAAGCCTTTTAAACATATAAAACATATTATAAAGACTTTTTACTTAATAATAATTTAAAATGAACAGTAATCGCAATCAGAAACTCAGAGAGTTCTCTAAAAGATTTTTTTTTCTTTGTAAAGTTCCGATGCGATCGCGCTCAATCGCAATCGCATTTCGAATGAGTTTAAAGTGTTGTGTTTTTGTATATATGTCCGATGCGATGCGATTCGTCACAATCACATTTCGGAAAAAATTAAAACATTGCATTCTTTCGTTTTAAAAGTCCGATGCGATGGATCATGTCTCATCGCAATTGCATTTTCGGAGAAAATATTAAATGGTTCACTTCATTTTAAAAGCCCCGATGCAATTATAGCAATCGGAAATCGGCATGAATTATGTTATGTTATTTTGCACACCTTTGAAGATCTGTGATGTGATTATTAATTCATGTTCATATTCTTTATTCATCGCATCGCAATGGAATTAAAAGGGAATTTTAACATTTATTTCAAAGATGTTTCAATCTCTGATTATACGTTTCCATTAATTGAAAATTAGACAAATGATCACGGTTTAGTTTTTTTTGAATGCGTGAATGTGACCCCTTAGAGGGAATTTATGTTATAAACACGGGGAGATTAGATAGTAATTAATAAATATATCCTTGTATAGTTGTTCTCATTATTATGTTTTATTTTAGCTGAAGGTTTTCATTCAATTGTAGAACAAAAAAACGTCGAATCCTTTCATTCGCATGACCATAGAGAATTTTCCTAAAACTGAAATGTCAAAGCGATTCAAAAAATCTAAAGCTATCGTTGCTGCAAAAGCCCCTGTGATTACAATGCCGCCTACAGAGAAACTAACAAAACTTAAGTTGGTTACAGACACTTCCTACGAGGGACTTGGGAAAATTTCATGGGAAAATGTCTGCAATCTATTGGAAAAGGAAAAACCTAGATTTTTGGAAGCTAAGGCCACAGTTCTTGATGAAGCCGACTCAGACTCGGATTCTGAAAGTCCTCTTGGTTCATTGGCAAACTCATTTCTGCACAGAGTTGCTGCTCGGGAAAACATTTTTCCCTATTATGATGTTATTAGATGGGTGATTGACAATGTAACTTTTCAAAACAAAACTTTTGTTTCTGTTTCTGGATCATTGTTTGGGTCATTCAAAGCAGAAGATATTAAAGCAATGTACCACCTCCTGAACCCACAAAAGATCTACAACAATGACTTCCTTAAATAATTTGATGCGGAACATCCAAACCAGTCAGAGCCGATTAAAGAATGGAGAAATAACCCTGAAAAAGATAAGCATGAGGCATCAGATATGTACTCTATGGAGTCTCTCTCACCTCCATATTGTTATGTCGCTGCAATGATGTGTAGGTTGTTTGGTAATGATAATTCAGCGAGGTTTTACATTCAAATGGTTTCTTTGATTCATGCTGCTCTTAATTCCGAGATAATGGATTGGGTTGTTATTTTGTCTGATAAGATAGCCAATAGAATCCTTGAGTACAGGAAAGACAAAAACTCTGGAAATTCCACTCCTTTTTACTTTTGTGCTTACATCCTAGATGCCCTTTGTTTCAATTCAGAATTTCCCCTATTAGGATGGAGATGGACTCCTAAAGAAACTTTATCGATTCATATATATCATAAGTTCTTATGGAAGGGTTATTTCAGAAGTCATGTTTACAGAGTTTTCCATGGTTTCCTTATTCTAATTTACCAAATCATTTTTGGTTGATTCTCTCCTAGACTCTCCGATAAAGCTAGAGTTGATTTGTCCTCTATTGGAGACTGGTTCGGGGAGGAAAAGTCCACTTATGTCAGAATTTTTGGAAGTATTGTAGAGCCACGTATCCTTCCTTTATATGTTCTAGACATGTTGTTAGCACAGGAAATTTCTTATCAGCTGACAGTAGAAGGTATGTCTAGGACTTTAAAGAGCAGCAAAAATCTCATGTGGCCTACTTTTCCTTTCAAATGTGGTGACTATACTCTCAGCAATTTCTCCATGCTGAGAAAGAAGTTGTTAAGTTAACTGATCTTAAGCTTTCAACAATTCCTAGAAGACAATATGATCCCATGAAGGTGGCGTATGATTTTACTACCTCTGTTTCAATTGCTCAGTTTGAACATGAACCAGATGTCTTTGATGATTTATTTGTTTCTGTAGATAATATGTATCAAATTTTTTCTTTGGCCAAGTCCAAATTTCAACTTGAGGAGATGAATAAATTTTTATTATTTAGAAGTCAGAGGCTACTCAGAGTTCCTCCGGATCAATTGAGGATTTCTACACAGGGATGTGAACTAGAACAGAAAAATACTGGAAGTACTTCTGGTAAAGAAGTAATAGGAGCTAATCTTGTTTTGGAGAAGAAAGATGATAGCAACAAAGCTAACACTGGAAAATCAGAAAACGTTGCTAAAATTTTTGTACAACAATCTTTGGCTCAAACAGGAAAAGAGAGCATAGGTACTGATGCCCATTTGCATATTGAGAAAGGAAGCACAAAGAGTAAAAACACTGAACAAGAACCTAAAGATGATATAAAAAATAATACAGGTTCTCAACTTGGAGGACAAGAAACTACTGAACTTATTGTTTCTCCTCATTTGCTGAGCCAATATGAACAATTTTCCCAGAAAATAGGACAACAAAACATTTCCCAAGTTGATGATTCAAAATATCGAGATGTAGAAATCATCCCTGAAAACCCCACTGGTGAGATTATGTTAAAGATAGAAGAAATTCCTCCTTTAGATATATTTTACAGTCCCAAACATAGGGCTGTGGTGAGAAAACAGAGAAAAAGAAGGAGAACTAATCAAGATGCATCACAGGGGGAATTTATGAATATTTTTTATAAAAATGCTGAGGTGGATCCATCTAAGGATCTCACCAAAGTGTCTCAGTATGCAGGTTATTATAATGCCGCCACTATAGATAAAGCCTCCGAAGTTACACAGTTGA
Source organism: Pinus albicaulis (assembly GCA_034641835.2). Classification (NCBI taxonomy): domain Eukaryota; kingdom Viridiplantae; phylum Streptophyta; class Pinopsida; order Pinales; family Pinaceae; genus Pinus; species Pinus albicaulis. The sequence continues at coordinate 48,312,178 of CM076583.1, forward strand.
TGAAACAAAAGGATGTACAAATGGCCATTTTTGAAGAACAAGTTGCAGAAAACCAACAAAAGATCATTCAGTTGGAACAGTGATTACTGGATGAAGAGCTGAAGACTAAAAAATTAGAAGATCAACTAGCTGTTGAAAAATAAAATATTGATCATCAGACTCTAGAAAAGAAACAACATCTTAATCAGGAGATTGCAAAATTAAAAACTCTTCTACAAAATGAGTAGACTCTAAAGATTGAACAAGAAAAGATGTTTCAATCTAAATTGGACAAGTTCAAGAACTTTCCTACTCTGGATCAATTTAAAAATGAAGCTTTGGAGACAAACAAATTATTGTCTCAACAATTAAATGAGTTTTTTCTAAATATTGTAGAAGCAGAGTCTCTATGTGAGCTAACATCTTCCCTGATAGATGAAGGAATTACTCTTAAGATTGAATTTTATGAAGCTGAAGAAAATATCTCCGATTTTATTTTATGGCAAGAGTCAGAAACAAGGAGAAAAGAAAATCTTCCCAAAATTATGGAGAGACATAAAGAAATTGTTTTTGCAGAATGGGAACATCGCTTGATCAAAGCAGAAAGGGCCACGTCCAGAGATAAGGGAATAATGAACAATGTAACACAGATGGTAAATGATAATTTATATGCAATCAATTTAATTACAGATTGTAGTCCTGGCCAATTACCCAGAGTAAAGGAAACTGATCTTAGATGGAAACAAGAGATCATTAATAAAAATCAGCAAATTTTCCAATTACAGGGAATATCATGGGATTCAATGTGGACTTATCTCATCAAGCCACATAGTCAACAAATAGAAATTAAATTTCTCTCAAGTGCCATTGATTGCATCATTCTCGAGTTCTCCGATGCCACATATATAGGGCAGTTTCATTCAAAGCCTATTCATCCTGAAGGAGTAAAGGATATGCTCAAAATTTTCCACCTTCATACATCCACCTCAACTGATGATCAATGAGTCGGGTTTCATCAAGCTCGCATTTCTGTTTCAGATATTTTTTAATTTAGATAGATTGTAAGAATAGTTTAAGTTATTTTTTGTTAGATACCTATTTAAACCCCTTTCATGCATTTAGAAAGGGGTCCTCAATTTGTAATATTTGGACTTGGAGATTACATTTATGTACTCCATTGACTCCTATATTTTTATGAAGGATCACATCTGGTGATTCTCTGCGAAATTATATTTAAGAATTGCATTTCTGTATCTTGGAGTTGATTTTGCATTGAAGTTGTTGGATTTGGATATCGGATTGCATTAGAAAGTACCAAGATGGATATGGTATTTCTATCTATTCACTGTTAGTTTCTTTTGTTATGTGATATTCTCTTTTAAATTGCTATCGTTTATGTATACTTGTTTTCACAATATTTCTTTATACATATCATTTCTGAGTGTGTTAGAAATATTTATCGATTATAGTATATGCAAGCGATATAGTATGATGAATGCAATATGTTATTATAACTCTATTTAAATTCTTAAATAGAGTGATCTTTATTTGTTGCTGCACATTTCAATTAAGCTGTAATACATTTTCATGGTTATTGATTAATTGAAACAATTTAAAGTTGTATTCACATTTGATGCCCGGGTTATTTTTAGAGTTATTTCATCTATATTTGAGTTAGATTAGATAGTTTTATTTCAGTGATTTAGTCCCATTTTCCCCCATCCAATCATTCCATTGTCAACCCATTTACATTATTAGGAATCTGGTCCTATAAATCCAGTCAGAGCCACCACACCAAACAGAAAAGGAGCTTTCGTAAGGTCCCGATCAAGCGATTATCCCCTGATGTTTGAAGCAGCGATTTCCAAGGCTTCAACAAGAGCTTTTGGTCCTCCAAAAACATCAAGATTTACCTATGATCAACTATCTGCAACTATCATTAAAAGGCACATCCCCACATGACTCCTTCACTTGGCGTACTTCGAAATCAAGATGCAAGACATCATGTACAACTGCTGCAAAGTGATGTCTGAAAAGGCACATCCCTTGAAGGCTCCTTCACCTCTTATACTTCAGAATCAATATGAAAAGACAACACCTAAAACTGTGGAAATGAAAATGTCTCAAAAGGCACATCCCTTAAATACTCCTTCACCTCTCGTACTTCAGAATGAATATGAAAAACCAACACCTGCAACTGTGGAAATGCAAATTTTTGAAAAGGCACATCCCTTGAAGAATTCTTCACCTCTCATACTTTGGAATCAAGATGCAAAGCCAACATCTACAACTGTTGTGGCACAAATGTGTGAAAGGCACATCTCTTGAAGATTCCTTTATCTGTCGTATTTTGGAATCAAGATGCAAAGCCAACATTGTTAGTATGATTCTTTCGTCGTAAAAGATCACTTTAGCTACGCATAAAAAATAGCCCTAACATTCATTAAGGCTGCAAAATACCTTTAATTCTGCTGCACAAATTCATATCTAAGCATAAAAAGACATTAAGTAGATAAAATATAATATGGCTCCATGCATCCAATAGACAAGACAAGAACAAAGTGTTTAAAAGAATGATTTGTATTATATTAAAGAATGGGGCACTTGAGAGGAAAACAAGAAAGGTGTTTTCCGGTTCTCCTCAGTGGGATGGGTTCTTGGAAGTCCTCAGTGTTTCAGTTCTAAAATTCCTCTCTCTCTTATTGGTGTAGAAAAATAAACATGGAACTCAATGGGAGTTCATAAAGCAAAATGGAAAATGGTGACCAAGAGTAGATCCAGAGTGATCTAATGCAATGAAGGTGACTAATGAATAGGGAAACCCCTTCTATTTATAACAAAATATTGGGGTGTTCTAGAACTTGGTGTATGAATAAAATATTATTAATCAAATTCTAGAATCACCCTTTAGGAATATTTTATTATATTTGTTGGAGGGAAAAGGTCTTTTGACTTGGGTCAATTCCTTTATTTATAAACAATAAATAAATAAATGATTTATTTATTATTTTAGGGACATGATGGGAATATAATTAAATAAATAATGATTTCTTTAATTAATTTCCTTGTCTTGGGTTAAATATGACCAGGAAATATAGATAAATGTTATTTTATATGGTGAAAGAAATTTTACTTAGGGTAAAATTGGTCTTACATGGTGTACTTGGGTTCATCTAATGATAATGAGTTAGATGACCAAAAAAATGGTGTAACAGATTTCCCCCCAACGTACGAGTGTTAGGAGCAAATCATATGACCGAAGTACGTTGTAAGAACTCAATCACTAGGCATCAAGTGGGAAGTGAGAGAGAGGAATGTAAGGTATTCTAATGTGCTAAAGGACGAGACCCTGAGGAGACAAGACTTACAGGTGCTGCAAGTCTCTAGGTGATGAAGTAGTACCAATGTGAAAGGCGGCAGGGGAAGCATACCTATGCTTGTCGATAAAATAGTACAAAGAATAAGGTGCCCAAAAAACCGTGGAACACAAGGATGAAGGATATACTGGCCTAAACATGAGCCAGAGAAATAAAATGATGAATCCCACATACATTCGATGCCTGGAATAACTGTTAGGACTTATACAAGAATATTTTAGTACATGAGATACAAATATACCCAAATGTCCCCTACACACGGGGGAGGGCTAACAATATCTAACTGATATATGAAAATTGAACATGCGTTGCAAGCGGTTGAGGCTGATATCATCAAATGAGAGGAGCTGCATCAAGGGCGGAAATAAAAGTCCGTCGGGCATGTGGGGGGCTACCTGTAGGGCCACCCCCTCATGAGGGTTGAGACGTCTCACACATGCCTGGGAATCACCAATAGCCATTGCTGCATCACTAGACCATCAAGTGTATAGATCACGATCATGTTGAGAAGAGCTCGAACCAAGGTACACTACCCCCTAGACCTGGCTTCTGAATTAAATGAGCTGATGTCGATAGAAGTAGGTCTGCCATAGGTGAGGTAATAGGGGAACCCCAACTAAGGCACGAGGGAAAAGAGTAGAGCAACGAACAAAGAGACACAAATGATGATGATGGGATGAGGGATATGGAGGAGTGGTTGGACAACTTCCCTTGTTAGAGCGTAAAGGGCATAAATAGCTTAGCAGTGACTGACACAATATCAGGAGGAATAGGGGACAAGGGTGTGGAAGGTCATGATGTGCGGCATGAGAGAGGGATCAAGCAAGACAGGAGGGAGGACTATAGCGGGGTACAAAGGGACTCGGAATAGGCTCCATGAATGTGATGATGACTCGACTAGGATTCTCTAAACAAGGGCGACTCGATGGTGCTGCCTCATAGTAAGGGTCCAGTGGGGAACCATAAAAGCATGAGTAAAATAGGGTAGCTCATGAAAAAAATCAACACGAATAAAGACGAGTAAGAAGGCAAAGTGGTGCCCCGAGTACAAGTGTCGTAAGTGAAGAAATTCGATTTTGAGAAGAGGTGAATAGATCCTTCATGGATGAAATGTGTCCTGGTGAAGTATAAAAACATAAAAAACTAACAAATACCCATTTGAGTGCTTGGTGAGAGCTTTCCAACGGTGCAGACAGTTTGTCAAACGGCGCTACGGTTTGGTCACAGCGGGCGAAAGAAAAAACAGCGGTTTTCTTCTAATAGGGCGTTTTCCCTCCAAAATCATTCATTTGCTTGTGTAGCTGTGGTGAAAGTGGAGAGGAGAGAAGGCCCTAAATCTTGCGGTGATCATAGTGGACAAACCGACCGATGGAATTTTGATCTGTCAGTTGTAGGTAAGAGGCCTAATCTTAAGCTATGTTTTTGATGGATTTAAATTGAAAATTAGGGCTTTAATTCTCAGTAATTGCCCCTACGTCATCATTACGGTTGGGTCACACTTTTTGGGGAAAAATCTGCGACCTGGGACGCAGGTTTTGGCCTGAAAAGTGCGACCTAGCCCAATTTTTACCCAAAAAGTGCGACCTATTAGATGTGGGGGGTGTCAGTGCTGTCATGTGCTGACATGCTGTGTTGGTGTAAGTTAATGTAGTTTTGTTGATTTGGAGGCTGACAAAAATGATGTTTTTGTGCAGATATGGCAGATATATGGATCAAGTGGAGAGAGAGAGACTTAGGTACATTCCAGATGAAAATCCAGGCAGATTAGGGTGTCCGTCGTGCACTGGCTAGGTATGGGGTTTTGAAATTTTTGGAGAACCCGTTGATGCGGGCTGGAGAGCCCTTGCTGGCTCAAATTATTAGTTATTAGGATCCAGATCATGAGGCGTTTGTAGTGCAGGGGAACAGGATCGAGCTGATAGTCCAGGATTTGTATTTCATGACTGGTCTCCCACCATTAGGGATGGTGGGAAATACATAACCAGTGTTACCACGGGAGCGTAACATTATGGAGTTTGTTGAGCGGCATTGTCGACCAAGTGTCCAAGTCAAAGGGACTTGGATATCCATTGGTGACCTAGAGAGGTTGGAGACTCAGGCAGTGGCCGCAGCGGTGTTACGGATCTTGGGTAGCCAGGCGTTCCATCACATCACTGGAGGGCAGATGATGATTGTGGAGAGTGTGCTGAGTGGGACCTACTATGGGTGGGCCCAGATGATGTTGGTGTCAGTGAAACGATAGCTGTCGCTATGCAAGCGAAAATTGAATCATGATTGTGCCTATGGGATTGTTTTGTGTTCTTTCTTCTTTGATAAGATCCTGACCTTGCGACCTCGTATACAGTTACTTGATGGAGGTCCGAGAGAGCCTCAGATGCGTCGGTGGGGACGATTACTGTGTAGAGGAGGAGGAGGGGCAGTCGTACGGGTGTTCCGACCAGAGTTCTTTGCCCATTGGGATCAGATGCCACTATACATAGACGACTATCCCTATAGTGGGATGAGTTATTGGGGAGGTCTGGACTTGCTACTTCTGCCTGGTTGAGTGTGGGGCCTCGATCGTAAGTGACAAGCAACTAATCTGTTATGTGTATTTTAGAGTTTGTGACTAGTATGCATGTTACTAGTCGTTATATGTTTTGGATTGTAGATATAGCTCCGGTGAAACCGACCGGATATATGGGGTGACCAGTAGCAGCAGGAGCTATAGGTGCGAGTGGATCAAGGACAACATAAAATGAGGAGATGGCCGCTTTGGTGGAGGACATCCGTCGTAGATGTGAGGGTTTGTTGATCGGTGTGTTGGAGCGTGGTTGGCGGGATTTAGATGACCAGTACATAGAGTTATGTATTAGGCAAATCTTGGAGTGGCGAGGTATCATGCAACACATGGCGATGGCCGGTCAGACTGTGCATGATCTACGAGCTGCGAGAGTAGAGCCATTAGCTCGGGATCCTCCAAAGAGTGATTAGATGTAGGGCAGAGGGTGCTCCCCAGTGTTTTTATAGGGGCAAGTGGTGCCTCCCATTCTGTAGTTTTTCTTTTTGTACCATGCCATGGGCATGTGATATTTTTTAGAGCAGATGGAATCTAAAAACCCATGTTATATGATATAGATGATTTATGTATATTTTGTGGATGATGTGAAATGTTATTGTCTTGTGTGTGATAAATGCCAGTCTAGAACATGATTTGCAATTTGATCGGTGCAGTGCTTTTGACATCGAGGGATATGGTTAAAAGTAATGGATGTAAATTCATGTATCAAAATTTTCACTCGTAAATATTGTCTAAACAGGATAGGGTTATGCACACAATAGACACCATTAAGTTGTAGGACAAGAAGTAGGGAATCTAAATGAACATGCAGATGGAGGATATGATGAGAGAGGGCATCGGCTAAGAGACCACGCACGACATCATATTTAGCCTGATTATTGGTGGCATTACCAATGCACACCCCATTTGCAAGAACTAGGGTATGCAAGGGGGTAAAGATGGCCCATGCTACTGAAGCGAGATTCCGGGAAGAGTGACTTGCCCCATTGGCATAGCCAAGATAATGGTTGGGGGAGAGGGCCGAAATAATAGTGTCGTGGGACCACAAATGGGAGGGATGAGAAAAAGGATGGCAGCATGAGTAGAGGATAGACATCCACTGACGGCTATGGGATGGAGCAATCTGGGTAGGAGGTCTAGGACTCATAGATCGATGAGAGGGAGATGGATGAGAATTATGGGAGGAAGAGTGGGGACTCGAGCTGCGAAGAATATCGAAGATACGGATGGTATAATCATGATTAACGGAGGAAATGGAAGGGTCGAGGGGACTATACGACACTGCAAAGCCACCGAAATCAACAGTGTGAGAAGAGAGGCGCAAATACGGGTCATCACGGGGAATGACAGAAGAACAAGTAAAAATATGGTCAAAACATGAAGAGCCCGCGAATGTGTCTAAAAAAGGATCAAGCAGAACAAAGGGAGTGGATTCGGAGGGAATGTACTCAGATGGTTGCGTGGATGATGATAGGCATAGGAGGGGAGCAGCAGATTCATACATTTCAACATCAGGGGGAGGAATTTCAATGGTAGCAGGGGGAGCCTTGAGTAGACCTGATGCATATTGAGCAAGGATGGGAGAGGCGGATTGATTTTGTTCAATTTCGTACTAGCAAATGACATCTTAAGAGGCTCAGTAATGCATGAGGTGAGGAAAATGGTGAGAGTAATGGCCATGGATGCCACACAGAGCACAGGGTTTGTTGGTGCGAAGAGTCTTTGAGGTCTTGGCTGCGGATGAGAAAGAAACAGAGGTTTCAGGGACCGTCGATTCAGGGAACGTGACTTTAACCATGGGTTGGATACGGGGCAACTCAGGACAAGTATAGGTGGGGTGACCGATACCATCACACAAGGCACAAGGCTTGGGGGGTTGGGGAGGGGAAGGGGGGGACCGGGTGCGGTGGCCTTCTCTTTGGATGCCCCCTTTTGAGTTTTTCTTTTCTTTCCTGTAGGGGTTGCTACATGGGGAGGGTCCTATGGAGGGGCTAGGGGCACTGTAGCAGTAGAAGGAGCGAAGGGAATCAGTTGTACTGGTGTCATAGCTATGTATGGTTTGGGTGGCCCGGTGGGGTTTCAGCGGGAGGAGTAAGATACCATACTGGTATTCCCAAGGTTAAATTAGGTAGGGAAAGGGTGGCCATGACAGGGACCGAGTATATGCCGGGAGGGGGGCCAAGGAAAGGTATTTGACCAGCGGGGTAATGACCAAGGGGGACGGCTCCCATATGGTGGAGACCTGAGGGAACTGAATCAGGAGGGTAGGGGGGGTCCTGAGTGTGATGGGAAGGGTCAGGTGGAAAAGGGTCGGTTGACTGAAGCAAAGGGCTAGGAGCAGGAGGAGGTGGGCGAGATTAAGGTTGCTGACTAGCCAGAGCAGGCTGTGGAAGGCCAGCCTGAGATGATTGCATCATGCAAACATTCGATAAGCTGGGGTCAGAGATAGGAGGAGGGGGAGAACCAAGAAAATTTCCAAGAAAAGAGGAGTCTTTGTAGATGCCAAGGGAAACACTGGTCAAAGAATCAACAGTTGGTTTATTGGTGACAGTAGAGATGGTTGACTCAGGGGAGGTCTGAGATTTTGGTTCATGGTAGGTCAATTGGTCAATGGTGACAATCTTTCCATTATGAGGGAAAAACATCTTGCAGTGGACTGCGGACGGGACGGCTGACATGGCATAGGTGTAACTACGCCCCAAAAGGATGTTGTAGTCAAGAGGGGTGTCAATAACTTCAACGTCAACACAAACAGTCTTACCAGAAAGGGTGATAGGACAGTTACGAAATAGGCCAATGGGCTAGGAGGTATGGCCATCCCACGCGCGAAGGGGGATGGTGGAAGGGGCCAGCTCAGGGGATCTGAGCTGTTTCCAAACCGAAGTGAACATGACGTAGGTAGATGCCCCCTCATCAATAATACACCGAGCAACATTGGTGTTTCGTATTTTGACTAGGATTTGGAAAGCAACCGAAGGAGGAAGAGTGGGATGTTTTGACTGACGGGCATCGAAAACAATCAATTGGTCATCAACAGGATCTAAAGCACCCACAGCAGATAGTAGAGCCCTCTTTTGAGAAGGACACAACTGGAGGAGTTCTAGTGTTGAAATGGCGGTAGGAGATTGGACCAGATCATCTACTATACTGTATGAATGGGCAGCTCGACCAGAGGCAGCATTTCGGCATAATGGTCCCTTAGGAGGTTTGGGATGAAACTCAGCTTTGGGCAGAGGGAGTTGCAAGGGACCATTGGGTGATGATAGAGGCTCTGTAGGACCTGATGATGGAGACTCAAAGACAGATGGAACGGGAGGTGTGGAATACTGACGTGACCAATTTTGAAGGTTGAGGTCTATGGTGAGAGGTGGGTCAGAGGCCATCATGAGAATCTGGTAATGAGAGGAACCAGAAGGGGAAGGTTGAGTGGCCACAAATCCTTGTTGAGGGAAAGGATCGGTAAACACAGCAGGTTGAGAAGTAGTTGGGGAGGGAGGGGAGGAGTGTTGTCCCCGCACGGTGGCCTGAGAATCCCACATCTGCCGCATTTGTGGTAATAATGGACAATCTTGAGTGTAGTGACCATAGAAACCGCAACACGAACAGGGCTTATTGGTGCGAAGTGGCCTGTTCGGCTTGGGCTGAGAACCCTGTGGCTGGTTTGCAGTGTGAGGATCAAGACTTGAAGGATTGGGTCCATGATTACTAGAAGCGGATTGATTTCCTCTTCTCCTTCTTTGAGAAGGATGAAAATTAGGTGCCCCTTGCTGTGCAAATACTTTCCCTGGAGGGGGTAGTAAGTGCGGTTGTGGGGGTGGAAAAGGCAAGGGAGTGGTAGGTCCAAATGCTGGAGGAGATGAGACACTAGGTTACGGATATGGATAAGGGGTAGGGTGGGAAATAGTAAGGTAAGAAGGAGGGTGGGAAAAAGGAGGAGGCATGCCATAGCCTGAATACATGCTACCTGGAGGGTAAAAAACGCCAGAGGGGCTGGCCCCTAGAGGAAAGCCATGGCCCGGAAGAGGTTGGGCAGAGGTATGTGACAGGGCTCCAACGATACTGTCAGCAAAGTGAGATGCCCCTGAGGCATTAGGGCCATCGAGTTTGGGAAGGTCAGGGAGGATGGTATAAACATAACCAGATTGGGTGTAGATAAGGTCATACTTCAAGGCTATTTGGAGGGCAGCTTATTCGGTTTAGGGAAAATGGGATGCGACATATTTGCAAATGGGAGGTAAGAGAGAGTGAAGGAACCAGTCCATGTAAACCCGATATTCAAAGGGGGGAGCACGACACAAGCTCCGTCTTCGCCACCATTCCTGGACATGAGTGGAAAGGCGGGTTGAAGAGGATTGATGAAAAGAAGTTAAGAGTTCAGTACCAGTGTCATATCAGAGGGGGAGTTGGAAATAAGATAGAAAGGCTTGGGCAATGGTCGCAAAGGTGGTATGGGAAGAGGTGGCTTGATCAACATACCATTTGGAAGCTTCGCCGGTGAGCTTGCGTTGGAACAAATGAAGATGGATGGAGTCATCAGTGATGGAATTGGAGGAACACCACATGTGGAAAGATTGGATATGGTTAGAGGGATCTTCACTAGCAAGGCCTTCGAATTTGGGAATGTCAGAGGGGAGCTTGGTTGGCATAGCAAGCCAACTAACATCGTGGCGAATAGGATCATTAATCAACTGACTAAAATCGGGGAGACTGAGGCTGGCCATATAAGGGAGTAATGGGGCAGTCGAGGTAGGTCATGTAGTGGCTCCACTGGAAATGGACCCAGCGGTAGAAATGGAGTTGGGGCTAGGTCCTGAACTAGACATGGTGAAGGTAAAAGAGGGAGAACCAGAAGTAGGGGGAGAACCCGAAAAATCAGAAGAAGAGACGGAGTGCAAACTCAGGGGAGGAATTACTTGAGGATGACGGGAAGGAGGAAGTCGACCAAGTGGAAACTGAGGGTGAAGGCCAAGAAGTCTTCGGGAGAAGTGCCTTGGGGGTGTAATGACGACGGGAAGAATAAAAACCGACAAGGGCAGGGAGGGATAAAATCAAGTGAGGTCAAGGGCAGAGAGGTGCAGTGACAATTGATTTTAAAGTCTTTTCCAGATGGTGTTAACCAGGCTCTTATTCAATTAGGGTCAGTGTGTGGCGTGTGTTAATTTTAATTGTTTAAACCCAGACGTTTTGAGAGTAAAAGAAAAAGTGTGCTTTGTAACTGAAAATAAAGTTGTAGGAAATAAAACAAAAAGAACAGAAAATTAACAGCTACTAATGCGTCAATGTAACCCAAGAAGGCGGGTCTCTCAAAACTATTCTATAAGAGGAAAAAACTAAGCCAAGCACACAAAAAGGAGGCCAATAGATCTAATGTCAGGAGGGACTGGGATCTAAGGGAGAAATCTGCTGAAAAGTGGTGCAGAGAACAACAAAGAGGCAGAGTCAAGGTTGCTCCTAAAAAGGAGGAGATCAGCTAAAAATAGAAGAGACAAGGTGGTGGCCATGGAAGGGAACCCAAACAAAACGATATGAGGTGATTTGAGAGGGAGAAGAGCTGATCTAAAGGAATATGAAAAGGAGGTATCAGATCTGAGAAAAATAAAGCTGAAACTTTGAAAATTCAGACTTCAGAAACAGAAAATAATCTCCCACAAAAAGTGGAGGGTAGTAGAGCCCCAAGGGGCAAGATTCCTTCTTAGTTGAGTGAAGTAGATCAGAAAGAGGTCTAAACGGGCAGAAACGGAGGATGGAAAACCCTGGCAGAAGCTTCAGACAAACCCATAAAAAGTGCTGAAATATTTGCAGAAAAAGTGCAGGTCACAGGTTCTGACCTGTTTTTAGTCCAGGTCATAGGTTTGGGGTATAAAAGTGTTTCCTCAAGCTCAGGTCGCACCTTTTGGGCCGATAAATGCGACCTGCATATCCAGCTGTCTCGGCAGCAGATTTCAGAAAAAAATTTCGTCTCAGCTGCGGCTGATGTCGGTCACCTGCACAATAAGGCCAGAAACACACGAAAGTTAAAAAAATTACTGTTTGAGGGTTTTAGGGGTGAAATTAATCCGGATTTTATGCAGGAACGCAACAGAATACAGAAATAACCATGAACATAGAGATGCAGCGGAAATAATGCTTCATTTCATTAATATCAAATAACAGAAATATGCTTACAGGCATAATGGAAATAAAATAGCTAGGGTGCTGGTAGCGAATCTATGAGAAGAGATGTGATGGCTACAGACCTCTGAACTGTGTTACAATGAGGCTCGAGGGCCTATTTATTGTTGAGAAACAATGTAGAATCTGAAACGTCAAAAACCTAACCGTAGGAGATGAGGCGCCAAAACTGTGGGCGCCCGTTTGGGTAAATTGGTGGTTCAACTTCCCGGGGGCATAACTTTGGCACCCGATCTCCGTTTGACGCGCTCAATAGCTCGTTAGAAAGATCTATCCAAGGAATTTAATTTTTGAACGAGCAACATCGGTCCATGGACCCATGTTGCTCTCCGTTTTCCCAAAAAATGTCGTTTAGGGCCTCAAAACAGCTCCGGAAGTTTAGGACCCGAAAAACTGCTAAAAATAGTAAGTTTTGTTGCAACTTGAAAATTGATAGAACTAGAGATGTGGGTTCAAATGGAATAGGTGGGTGGCCACCAATATCCACCTGGATCATTAAACCCCCAAAACGGCTCCGAGAGTGGAGGACCCGAAAACCTACTAAAAATAGTAAGTTGTGTTGAATGTGAAAAGCTGCAAGAATTGATGGTGCTGGTCCAAATGGAATAGGTGGGTGGCCACCGATATCCACCTGGATCATTCCTCCCTCCTTAGGAAGCAATGGTCCCCATTGCGTTGATATCCTCCATGAGATGAGGCAAATTCTGTTGAACTGAGTATTAGATGTGTTGAAGATGTCATGGACCTGCGGGTGGACATGCCGGATGCGTTTAGTAAATTTGGTTTCTTTATCAAACCCTCACATAAAGTGCATGTTTGGATTCTCAGAGGTAGTTGGGCAGGATGTATGGCAACACGTGGTGGTGGCATTGGGAGTCGACTCATCAGAGTGCTTGTCCCGACAAAGGTATAGGAACCCTCTAAGTGAGTGAGGAGAAATTGTCATCGTATTCCTCCATGACTTTGTCCATCCGTCGCAAATTTTCCGTGAAAGGAGCCCCGTTTCGAGGCTGTGGCCACAATATTCTTCTTTCCCCCGTGAGTGAGTCAAGGAAAATGAATTTCCCGGTCCTAGAAATGAATCTTACTCATGCGTTGTTTTGGTGTGTCAAGGAGATGGAGGAGATGGCAGTGAGGCTGTGATTTACTCCGCATCCCGTATGCTATTTCCCAAAGTAATAATAACAGCACGAGGCCTAGACTCATACACAACATGTCGCCTCCACAAGTATGGTTGGCCCAATAATACATCGGCTACATCAAGAGGAGCAACATCACACAATACCTCATCCGTGAATGGCTTGATACTGTATGGAAGGCGGCACTGCTGGCGGATGCGGAGATCTCTCCCTGGGTGGAGCCACTCGATGGTATACGGCTGTGGGTGTGCTATGGTCGGTAGGCCGAGCCGCTTCACGACGTCCTCGCCGAAATGAGGTTCTTTTGGCTTCCGCTATCAACGAGAAACCGCAAGGCCATGTCTCAGCCCACATCTCGCACCGAAGAATGCCTCCCCCTCCTCTGGATCCTCTGGACCCTCCTTCTGGATCTTCGTGGTGGCAACAATGGCACTGGGATCCGCATCAATGATCTGCTTCCCTTTGTCATTGCCTTTGTCTGGTTCTAACTCAGGATCAGAAAATGCATCTGATTCGGGTGCCTTTAGTTCAGCCACCAAAGACTGTTTGGCCCGACACTCGTTTGTTCTGTGAGTGTGGCTGTTATGAAATTCACACCACTTCCCTGTGTCCTTATTTGGATTTGTGGTGTTGTTCTGAGTCGCATTGCTTTGGCCTTGTCCCTTATTCTTCGATTCGGGGGCACCTTTCGGATTCGCAGATCCAAAGTCTCGCTTCTTCTGCTTAAATTTCTGCTCGATCTTGGCGGCATAGCGATATGCCGTGCCAAGAGATGTAATGTCGAGGAACTCCATTTCCTCCTGAATGTGTTTGTGCAAACAGCCGCGGTACTTGAGCACCAAATGTCTCTCTGAATCTTTAATACCCAACTTTGTGCGTAGGGTATGGAACAGATTCGTCAGTTCGTGCACATCTTGATCCTTTTGTTGCGGCAGCGTGGTCCATTGGATGTATTTGTCCTCATAGCTCCCCACAGGGTAATATTGTTCCTTGATGCCGTCTCGGGCAATTCCAAGTGGGTGTGGCCGAGAACAGAGAGGGTTCCCCTTTGCCCTCTTGCTCACGGTAGGTTTCCCACCAGTCTTTGACATGGGGGCGGCTTTGAGGAGTGCAAAAATAATCTTTTCTCGGTCAGAGAAGTCATGGACCGAGAAATACCCTTCCAACAAATTTAACCATTTGTCTACAGCGTCTGCATCTATTTTTCCTTCAAATATAGGAATGTCAAAGTTTACCTGTACCTTGAAGGGAGTGGCGCCTCCAGAGTGGCTGTTCGATGCAGATGCGCCATATGTGGGCAGTCGTTGAAGGATTTGAGCAAAGTTATCCATCATCACGTTCCTTTGTTTCTCGAGGGCCTCCTCGAGCAGTATTTTGATAGGATCTCCTGCTCCCTCGTCTTTCTTTTCTTCCGCCATGGGAGGTCGTCGGGGTTTGCGAGGCTGATCTTGCAAGGGTTCAACCAGATCGAGCCCTAACTCCTTATACCCTGACCGCGTTGGGGACATGCAAAGAAAAACAAAGAAAGAACGGACGCTGACCGCTATCCGGATTTATGCGGGAACGCAGCGGAATACGAAATAACCATGAACATAGAATCACCGGCGGGAAATAATGCTTCATTTCACATTAATATCAAATAACGAAATATACTTCTGAGGCATAATGGAAATAAACTAGCTGGATGGCGGTAGTCTACGAGAAGAATGTGATGGCTACGGGCCCCCGGCATGTTACAATGAGGCTCGAGGGCCTATTTATTGTTAAGAAACAATGTAGAATCTGAAACGTCCAAAAACCTAACCGTAGGAGATGAGGCGCCAAAACTGTGGGCGCCCGTTTGGGTAAATTGGTGGTTCAACTTCCCGGGGGCATAACTTTGGCACCCGATCTCCGTTTGACACGTTCAATAGCTCGTTAGAAAGATCTATCCGAGGAATTCAATTTTTGAACGAGCAACATCAGTCCATGGACCCATGTTGCTCTCCATTTTCCCAAAAAATGTCGTTTAGGGCCTCAAAACGGCTCCGGAAGTTCAGGACCCGAAAAACTGCTAAAAATAGTAAGTTTTGTTGCAACTTGAAAATTGAAAGGACTGAAGATGGGGGTTCAAATGGAATAGGTGGGTGGCCACCAATATCCACCTGGATCATTAAACCCCCAAAACGGCTCCGAGAGTGGAGGACCCGAAAACCTGCTAAAAATAGTAAGTTGTGCTGAATGTGAAAAGCTGCAAGAATTGATGGTGCTGGTCCAAATGGAATAGGTGGGTGGCCACCGATATCCACCTGGATCAGAAAAACACCATAAAAATAGGGAAAACAGAAAATGGAAGAGAAAACCTAGGGTCTTAAACAGCTGGATATGCAGGAAGATATAAAACGACAGCGGTCGTAAAATAAAACCCGTGTGGAGTTGCCAATTGTTAGTATGAATCCTTCGTCATAAAATATCACTTTAGCTATGCATAAAAAATAGCCCTAACATCGATTATGGCTACAAAATACCTTTAAGTCTGCAGCAAAAATTCAGATCTAAGCACAAAAATACATTAAGAAGATAAAATATAATATGGCTCCATGCATCCAATAGACAAGACAGGAACAAAGTGTGTAAAAGAATGATTTGTATTATATTAAAGAATGGGGAACCTGAGAGGAAAACAAGAAAGATGTTTTCCGATTCTCCTCAGTGGGATGGATTCTTGGAAGTCCTCAATGTTTCAGATCTAAAATTCCTCTCTCTTATTGGTGTAGAAAAACAAACATGGAACTCAATGGGAGTTCATAAAGAAAAATGGAAAATGGTGACCAAGAGTAGATCCAGAGTGATCTAATGCAATGAAGGTGACTAATGAATGGGGATGTTAGGTCTCTGTAAAAAGCAATATTGGCAAAGTCCGATCACAGAGTTAACATCATTTCAACCAACTTTGGGATTCTAGGATCTAGCCCTCCTGAATCCGGAGAGGGATCTCTCCAATATGTACAAGGATGGATATTGTCTTTGAGGTTTGAGATAATGATATTAGGCTAGTTATGAAGTCCAAGGGTTTTGTTTTGTTTTTGGAAGATTGGGCATGATTTGTTGTTTGAGGCAGAAAGATCTATATGCAAAGAGTTTCAAAGGTGAGAAGTTGCAAGCAAATAGAACAGCCTAGGATAACAGATAGATATAACGCTGGTTTTTAGTCCATTGGGCTATGGAGTCATATCTGGGCTTTAATTGAACAACATCATCAAGTGTGATCCAAGGGGCAAGTCATCTATATCACAAGATTATTGGGATTAAAATGATTGAATGGAAACATTCAAGTGTTGGAGGGGTGGAAACTAATAATAATTTCTCAAAGGATTTATAGTCAGTCCGAACAAGAAAAGCCTCTTAAGTGACTGTTTGAAACCAACCAAGGACAGGGCTAACCATAAAATTCTTGGGAAAGTTTGTATTAAAGCAGCTTAATTGACAAACAATCTAGTAATCCACATAATTACTTTCAGAAAGTATGAAAACACATAAGAGAGACACAGGGTAACTTAAGATCAGATAAATTACTTTTAAACCTAGTCTGCTTTCAGTCTACACCAAGGGAAACTTTCAGAATCTGCCTTTGGAGAAAAGAATCTAGAAATCAGGGAAAACCATATCTTCTCTAGTCTAACTTTAATAGCAAATAATGGAAATCACATTCAAGAATAATGTTTAAGCAAACAAAAGGATGAGGGAACGCCAACATTCCTAACTGTTTAAGCTGTATTGAATCATTCTTAAATAAACAAGTTTAAGGAAAACATTAAGATAAAGATTTCTCAGCCAGAGAAGGTTGCTGATATACATAAGATCCTGACCCTGTTTAAACTGTTCTTTACAGAGGAAAGATGAACAATATGGCATACATAGAAGGGTAACAATTAACAAAGAAAGAAGCACTTCACCAGTAATATAGACCAGGATCCCAAGAAACAGCTTTTATATTGATGTCAAACAAGTTACAATCTTCATGTCCGATGTTTCAGTTCAACAATCATCTTCACTATTCAACCTAACTTATTTATCACAAGAAGAGCTCCAAGGGCCAGTGAACACTATTTACAAACAGAAATCTCCAGCTCAATTACAATACGATGCTCAACAATTAGATAGGAACCAACCAACCCCTCACTCATCTTCTACTGAAATATTTATAGAAGAATGAGGAGGTGAGATCTGATAAAAGATCTCAAAATCAATTAATACAGGCATTAATGTCTTCTTGGCCTTTGAGGGGCTCAATGAAGAAACTATACAGGTGTTCTGCTGTATTAATTGAATTACACCTATGATTTTTAGCTTGGTGGGAGCCTTGTTGACCTTTTGAGGATCTGTGTACTATTATGGTTACTCTGCAAACATTCTGTCATTAAATCTGAGGCAGAAGTAACTTCTTTGGCTGTTTCGAGGAAAAAAATCTGATCTTGTTTAATAAGTTCGGCCTCTGATTGAGTGTTTTGAGACAATAGGTGGCACTGCGGTGGTTGAGGAATCAATTGGCCTCAGATATGGCGGTGGAGGAAATATGTCTAATAAACACTTTTAGGTTTTCTCTTTAAACTGTGTTTGAGTCAAGCATTAGGCTTTTGATAACTGTCTTAGCCGTAATCCCCACTCATCTGATTATTAACTCTCTGCCCTGGTTCATCTTTGGCTTTCTGCAATCTGATACTCTTTCTCTGCGGTTTCTTTGCTATTTTCCAGGTTTAATAGGGGAGCATAGCAACAAAGCCTCATGAAACCTCGTTGACAACAAAGTTCTGCACCCTGTGGATAATTTCTCTGAGGCATTCGAAAGGCAGAGGATCGTCATCCTCGTCCCACAAAATTTCTCCATTGAGACCAGAAAAAACCTTAAACCTGCACAATACAAACAAAATGAGGAAATCCTGTGTTTATATGGGTAAATCTGCATCGGAGGGCGTGTGGGGAAATGGGGCGATCGGAGCCGTTGATCGTGCTGCGATCAATGGTCGGGAGCAACTTGGAGGGTCAGCGGCAAAGAATAGTTGACCGGGGAATGGAATCGGAAAATTGAATGGGGACCATCGATCTGCAAGGATCGACGGTAGAGATCGATTTTCGGATGTTCCGGAGCCCAGTTAAAACACCTGCAACTTGGTTAAACAGCGAGCGACTTTAATGAAGGGCCGCCATTGGATGAGAGGGATCAGATCGAACGGTGATCATTAATTCTGCTGGGCGGCCATGGTCTGGAAGTTAATGCGCGGGGAATGAGGATAAGCAGCAGTTTTTGAGAAGTACAGAGGACGCATGGCAAAATATGTGTGGAATCGCTGGCGATCGGGTTGAAACCACCTTCTGCTAAAGAGCGGTGCGGAATAAACCAGGGTTTTGGGAAATAGCGCAGGGTATGGCAGGGTCCACAAGGCAAGTCACGTGCCGTACTGTCCGATCTGCGGAGCAGATCGATGGCCAGGATTGTTTTGAAAATCACGTGGGCGGAAAACCTTTGAATATTTGATTTAAATTTAATTTCCATAGTTTTACAAAGGTTTTTGGTGTTGCGGGCGGAGAAAATTAAAGAGAAAGGATAAGCACCCGATACTTGTAGCATTTGGTTCTGGCCCTCGGGCGCATAGAGAAAAAAGAGGAAGGGGGCTTAGCCTGAGGGGCTTAAGCCCAACGCATGGAAAAATGTGTTTTCTATGGTTTTTGAAGGGAAATGAAGGCTTCCGATAAGGTCAAGAAGGGGTCTTAGACCTTTAGGATTTTGATTTAAATGAAGGAAAAATGGAAAAATCGTGAAGTTTGAGGGATTTCCGAGGGGGAATGGAGAGATAGAAGAGGAGGTTAGTATTTGAGGAAAAAGAAGGGAAAAAGGGTCCTTTGCAGCAGTGTCTGACTTGGAAATCAGCAGGATTTCTGAGGTTTTTTGGACATAAACAGCAGTATGGGATATGGACAGAGGGAAAAGGCTGGAGGCCTTATAGAGACTTCAAGAGCCAACAAATTTTAGTGATAAAATTTGTTCCTTGGAGGCTCCCAAAGCTTTTAGCCACCTTTTGGTATAACAAAATATTATAGGTGGCTAACAGTGGCTCCACATGGGGATGGTGCCTTCCTGAAGGCATCAATAATTCAGACTTGATTATTTAGGAGGTAGGCCTGTGCCTGATCCATGATTTCCTCTGGGATGCTGACCATGTGCCTTATCCTGTGGATTTCTCTTCTTTTGTTGGATGATCTTGCTCTGCTTCTGAAAAATAAGATCAATCATGAAAGAATAATGGACTTCATCAATACAACTTTCTACCTACCCAATCCTACTGATCTAGCATTTTTTTCTTCATCAGAGTGCACTTGGACTGGCAAACTCTTTTCACATCATTTTTTTTTTTTTTTTAACATGAAAACTAATCTAATTCTACTCCTTGTTTCTCCCTGAACTCAGATTAAACAGTTGAGCTCAGATGTTTCTCTACCTAATCTACTGTTTGTTGGGATTAAACTGTCCAACAAACTTTCATTCTCTAATTTCTAAAACAGAAATTTAAAAAAAAATAAGTCAAGATTAAGTTGTTTGACCTGCTGTGATTTATGGAATAAAAACAAGCTGCACATAGATTATTATTTGTAGAAAATTAAAATCAAAATGGAAGGTTTAATATCTGAAAGCCTCTCATCTTGGCCTTCTCCTTTCTTCTGATTCATTTTGACTTTCTTTGATTCCTTTTTCTGCGGTTGATTTTGAGTTGTTAGAACCAGATTTTACAATCTTCGACTGAAATTTGAAGCAGTTTTGAGTCATCTCTTACTGAAACCTTTTGCTTCAGATTTTGAGTTTGTTTGAACCTTCATTTCATCCTAATCTGTACTCTTGATAAGCCAATATTCATAGTTTGGAAAATCGCATTCACTACCCTATCAGCAGAAAAATTTAAAGCTAATTAGTCAAGATTAAACAGTTCGACTAACTAGAAGTGTGTTTTGCAGGAGTGGCATTCGAGCTTGCACACTTTCATATTTGTTTCTCTTTTTGACATGGGGCCTTGCCTTTCTTGTTTTTGTTCCTGCCCTCTTTTCATTTTTTCTTTGTTTTTGTATTTTTTATTTTTCACAACTTGAATGCCATGATGGATGAAATAATTTACAATGGAAAAAGGTAAAAAGGCTTCAAAACATAAAAATGGATCAAGAGAAGTAATGTTTAAGTATCCTGCCATTGACAGGACCCCCAAACAATTATGTTCCATCCAGTTCTTGTAAGAAAAATGCATTATTACCAGCAACTAAATGAATAGAGTAAGGGCCAAGCCATAGGTTGTCAAATTTTCCATGCTTGCCCTTTTCTTCCCTCCTTGAGTCTCACTTTAAAACTTTGTCCCCAATATGGAAATTTATGGCCTTTGTTCTTCTATCAAATATCTTCTTGATACTGTCTTGTTTCTGCAATATTGCTTTGTTATACACTTCTTCTCTGATTTGCTGAAGATGAATGGTTCGATTTATTCTTCTGTTCATGTCATTTTCTTCAGTCTGCAGTTCTTGGATCAACTTCATAACTGGTACACCAAGGCTGTTAGGAAAAATTGCATCTGTACCATACACAAGCTGAAAGGGTGACATACCAATATATTTCTTCAAAGTCAATCTGTCAGCCCAAAGCGCATGGACCAGCTTTGTGTGCCAAGACTTCTTATTGTCCTCCAACAATTTCTTGATTATGTTCACTAGGCTCTTGTTTGAGGATTCAGCAAGTCCATTACCCTGAGGGTAATAGGTTGTGGAATGCCCCAATGTTATCTGATATCTATGACAGAAGTCAACCATTTTCTTTGATCCAAATGCTGCTGCATTATCTGTGATGATCTTAGTACGACAGCCAAATCTGGAGAGAATGTTAGTCTCCATGAATTTTATGATAACTGAATCATTGGCCTACCTACAAGGGATGGCTTCTATCGACTTGGTGAAATATTATGTGGCTGTAAGAATCCACCTATGCTGAGCAGAAGATGGTGGATGGATCTCTCCTATGAAGTCAAGTCCCCACTGTTGAAAAGGAGCTTCAACAGTGATTGGATGCAGAGGAAGGGGTAGCAGTTTTCTTTTGCCCTCGAATAGGCGGCATTGTAATGAGGCAATGATCATCTTGTGTATATCGAAGGGGAAAGAGTAGGCCAATAGAAATAAACCTCTAAAATTTTGTTGGCTATTGACTTCAGTCTCATTATTTACCACTCTCCTTCATGGAATTCCTGCTTAACCTTCTCTGCATCAAACTTAGGCAAACATTTAAGAAATATACCGCTTGCATTTTTCCAATAAAGACATCTATCTACAATGCAATAGTTTACTACTTTCAGCTTCAAGAACCTTGCCTTTGTTTTTTTCAAACCAGGAGGTGTATTTAAATTGAGCAAAACATAAACAATATCAGCATACCAAGGAGAATTCATAAAATGGTCTTCAACGATGGGAGTCGAGAATTCTTCGTGGCTATCAAAAACACTAATCATGAGTTAATGATATCAAGGATCACACAATTTGATTCAACATTAATCTAGATAGACCTGCCTTTGATGAGTTTAGTGGGATTTATCTCTAAATCATATTCAAGAATAACAACAATCCACTTACCTCTCTTACCATATGGGTCCTGTGTTAGAATGTCTTTAACAACTGAGTTTGGGACAAAGGCAATGATGTGTGAGTGGAGGATGTATACTCTGAAGTCTTTCAAAGCTTTAACCAAATCAAAAGCTTGCTTCTCCATAATGTTATACTTCAGAGGGGCATCCCTCAATGCCTTGCTAAAGAATGCAATAGGCTGCTCTTGTCCTTGTGGATTTTTCTGTAAAAGGACAACAGCAATGGTATGTTCCGATGCAAATGAGAAGATATAAAAATCCTTTGAAAAATCAGGACTTATGAGAACCGGTGTTTTGGTTAACGCTTGTTTCACCAGCTCAAAGGATGTCTTTGCTTCCAAGGTCCATTTTATCCCTTGCTCCTTCTTCAACATGTTTGTGATATTCCTAAGGAGCTCAGCTAAGTTAGGGATGAACCTTCTCAAAAAGTTTATCTTTCCAATGAAATATTGCAACTCTTTTATGTTTTGAGGATGAGAGATTTGCAATATGGCCTCAATCCTCTTTAGATCTATCTTTATACCCTTTTCTGAAATAATGTGCCCAAGAAGTTTACCTTCTTAGAGACCAAATAGGGTCTTCTTAGGGTTTAAAGATATCCCAAAATTTCTGCACTTCTCGAAAACTTTCCTCAAATGTTCTAAGTGTTCTTCATTTGTTTTTGAAAACACAGTGACATCATCAAGATAGATAATGATGAAGAGACCCAATTCTTCCGAGAATGCTATGTCCATGGCTCTCTGAAAGGTTTCTCCAGCATTCATTAGACCAAAAGGCATTTTCACATACATGAAAATGCCCCATGGTGTAGTAAAGGATGTCTTCAATTGATCAGCAGGGTGGACTAAGATCTTATTATACCCTGAATAGCCATCTAGCAAAGAAATTCTTCTAGACCCTACCACCCTTTGTAAAATGTGATCCATTTTTGGTAAAGGGTAGTTGTCTTTCAATGAAGCTTTGTTTAAATCTCTAAAATCTATACAAAGCCTGATTTCTCCAGTTTTCTTCCTAACAGACACCAGGTTAGATACCCACTCAGAATATCTAATAGGGACAATAATACCAGCATCATACATTTTCATGATCTCCTTCTTAACCAAAGGCAGTTGTACAGGGTTTATTCTGCGCAGTTTCTGTTCGAATGGTTTTTGGTTTTCTTTAAGAGGGATTTTGTGCTGTATTATTTCAGTGTCATAGGACTTAAGATCTTCGTAACTCCATGCAAAAAAATTAGAAAATTCTTTGAACAACTCTATGTATTTGAGTTTAATGTGAGCTGGCAAAGTTTTAGATAGTTTAACCATCTTCGGTTTTCCCTCACTTCTTATGTTGCATTCCTCCACCTCAGTCTCTATAGGTTCCAGTTTTGTTTTATTTGCCACATCGTTAAAATTGAAGAACTCTTCTAAAGGGGCCAGACCCTTGGGCAAACTTTCTTCTTTGGAGTGCAGAGCTTCCAATTCTTTTGTTTCTGATTCTGCATTGAATTCTGTTTTGTTACTAAGTTTTCTAGACAATAGGTTAATATTGACAGGTTCAGGAGACGTTTCTTCTTCACCAAGAAATTTTTCTTCACTGCAGTCTGTCTCATAATCTGAGTCTGAACTATGCAGTTCGAATTCATTTCTGAATTGCATGAAGTCTTATATTTGTTTGTCTTTGTCAAACACTTGCCAATATTTTTTGTTATCGGGCACTGCTGGTCTAAATTTTATCAAAGTTGTGTTGTCTCCAGTTTCATATGGCGTTAGACATGTCCTAGCCGCAAAAGCTAAATTGTGGACTGCAATGTTTCTTTTCCTTGGGACAAAACTCAGGTTGGGCTCCTCAAATGTTTTCAAAAGGTCCATGACATCATTCCGATAGGCTCTAAGTCTGGGATTATTTGCATTATACTCCCCATTTACTTGCCTAATGATTAACTCAGAATCCCCATACACATTAATTCTTCTGGCTCCTAATCTCTTCAAGAGATGCAAGCCTAAGAGAAGGGATTCGTATTCTGCTATGTTGTTGGAACACTGAAAGTTTAATTTACATGAAATACATTATGTATGATTGTTTTCAGTGTTAGTAAGCCAGACACCTACACCAGCATTATTTCTAGTGCACGACCCATCAAAATACATATTCCAAAAAGGATTGTTCTTAGTTTGACCTGTTTGGTAAATGTCCTTTTCAACTTCTGTGTTTTTGGATACTTCTTGGTTATCAACGGTTAATTGCATTTTCTTTGATTCCTCAAGTGTTTCGTTGGATAGAAGAATTTCCTTTTGACTATCCATGTTCAAAATGAATGGGTTTATGATTTGCAACTCAAGACTTCTATTTGGTTTGCTAACACTTTCAGATACAACAAACTGCTCAGACACCTCTGTGTTGTTTTTCTCTTCCCCTCTAATGGCCGTCAATTCAGTTAAAGTGACTGGTTCATTAAATGTTTCGTCATTAAACATGATAAAAGAATCAAGGTCTGTATTTATAGAATACAGGGGAGAGTTTTGTGGTCTGTCTTGACTTGTGACTGTGAATTGCATATGGGACTCCCTGTAAAGTCTTCTAGTTTGATTGAAAACAGAGATAGTGGCATAGGTCATGTCAATTTGCATAGTACCTTGTACCTTATACCCCCAAGATATTGATAAGAGAATTCCATATTTTGGGGGAACATCAGCCACAACAACATCCATAACTACAAACTTGGCTGGAATCTGAGCTAGGTTAACACATAGGTCTTTGATCAAGCCTATACATTTTACCCTGCTTGAATCAAAGGAGTATAGGTCTTTGTAAGGTCTGGTAATTTCAAGACCCAGGCTCTCCATTACTTCTTTCGGGATTAAATTATGAGAAGCCCCAAAATCATGCATAACGTTGTGAAAAATTTTGTCATGAATGTTTAAGCTCACGTAAAAAGGAGGGACAGGACCCTATTGAAACCTACCTTCAATCTTTGGACCAAAAATAAGCTCTGGTTGGTCATCATTAAGATTGAGGGTGTCTTCATTCTCTTCTATGCTTAGGGCCTTCAAAATTTGTTTCCTATACATATGTTGGGCAGCTAACTCGGTTAAGGGAACAGATATTTTTATTTTTGAGATTTCCTGTTCCAGGCTTAAAGGAGTCTGATTCTTTAAGGTGCTAGTTTCAGCCCTATTAGCTGTCATTTTATCAGCAACATCAGTTTTCTTCTTTGCTTTATTTACATTTGATACATTTTTTTTAACAGGAGTACTAGCCGAGGTGTTAGTACTGCTAATGTCTACACTCTATTTTTCAAAATTTTGAGTGTCTTTCTCTCTACCTCTACCAAAATTATCAGCCACTATTTTATCCTTTTGTTTGACTACTTTAGGCTTGTTTGCAGTGCTGTTTTGAGAAGGTTTGTCAGAGGTTTTAGTGTTGGGGGTTTGTTGACTGGATCTACTTCTGAGTTCGTATTCTTTTGAAGGTTCTATCATGGAATTTTCCATGTCTTGACAACAATTTTCATTATCATTCCTTTTTTCATCATAAGGTGTGTAAAGACCCTCTTTTCGATCATAATGAACCTCAAAGTTATCATCATCCACCCCAAATAAGTTTATATCGTCCTCCTCTGTTATTTGATCCATTTCCTCAACCTCACTTACATAGTTTTGATGAAAGGGAGGAGTGATCAGTTGATCATCTTCCCTGGGTCTGTTTGGAGGTTGGTTTCTTCTAACATTCTGATTCTGGTTTTGGTTTCTATTTTGAGGAGCGTTTTTATTTAGACTTGCTTGCGCTCTCTCAAGAATGCTCATTTTCTTCATCATTTCTTCCATCATTCTTTCCATTTTTTAGTTTGAAGTGGAAGGTGTGGATTCCTCCCCAAATGATACTCTCTTCTCTTTCTTCATCCTTGCTCTTTCCTCCATTAAGTTTACTTCCACAGAGAGAGCACCTCTTTGCATATCTTAAAGGGTTGCAAAATCTCTTTCTCTTAACGAATAGGTCATATCAGCATCAAACCCTTCAGGAAATTTGTTTAAAGCTGAGCCCTGTGGAGGTTTTAGTTCTAGGGAGAGGGAATTATAGACACTGTTGAATCAGGTACAATAAGCCTGTACACTTTCCCCTGGGTTCCTATGGAGATTGTTATAGTCATCAAGAACTTGTAGAGGGTTCTTCCTTACTTCCCACTTGTTTAAAAATGTCTGATGAAAGACCTGGAGACCGTTAATGCTATGAGGGGCTAGAGCTTTGAACCATTTTCTAACTTCTCCTCCTAATCTCTAAGCAAATAATCTCACTTTGACAGAATCATCATCGATTTCATTTCTGTCAAAATAGTCATTCATCTTATCCACATGTTGTGACGCATTTATAGCATTGCTAGCATCATACAATGGGATTTTGGACTGATAGTCCTGCGGAAGATTGACTAATGGTACAGGAAGGAATAAGGGAGCATACCATGCTGCCATGATATGTGGTGGGGGTGGATTTACAAGAGGTGGAGTGGGCTGAAGTGGGGTGGTTTGAACAGTGGATGTAGGGTGAGTAGATGTGGACGGAACAGTAGTAGATTGCTAAGCTGAAATTGGATGAGGGGCGCCTAAGTTCAACAAAAAGTGTAAATTAGGAGGTGTTTCTTCTCTGTTACCAAGATTTTCACTTGTTTCAGGAGATGGTAGTGAAGACTCAGAATCTAGTTGGTATAAATCACCAAATGACCTAGTTCTGAATGGATTAACTAAGTCAACTTGCGATTGTTGTAGAGCTGAAAGATCTTCAGGAACCGATTTAGCTCTCAAGGGTGATCTGAAAACAGTTGATGATCTAATCTTAGGAGACTTCCAGAGGATACTTTCTGGGTCAACTATCTCAGGTGGGTTGGGGTCAGGATGGGCTCTAGTGTGGATCTTTCTAGAAGCCACTATGTTGTGTTTTTAGACCCAAATAAACCAGAAAAGTTGAACCAGATATGACAATCTTTGAGAGGTTAACTAATCTGCTTTGAAAATTTTAATCCTATAGTCCTCTAACTAGATTTGAATGATATTATAATGATAATGGTTCTTCCCAGTGGAGTCTTAAGGTCTGTTCAGGATTGTGGAGTCGCCAGATGGAAATTTTTTAGAATTTTTTCAAAGAGATACACTGTCCACCACAGTGCTTGTGAGACATCCCTTTTCAAGGATATCTCGAAACACAACAAACTCTAACCAGAGATTGACTGGGAGGGCGTTCACCAGATATTTCACCTCTAAAAGAGGATGAGATCTGGAGGCTACCTGGCCCTTTCCAGACTCTGTATAAGAGTATAAGGTAGAACACATCAAAGGATAAATGATATGTAGGATTAAGTGTTTTACCACCAATTTGAAATATTTTTGGTATTTTCTGAGTTATTTTGTTTTTTGGTTTCTAAGAATAAGCTACCTTTGCTTCAAAACTTAGCTACGGTTGTGAGTCAAAGACAGTCTACTCTTATGGCTAAGCTAGATGATTTTTCAAGGTTAGATAAGAACTTATAAGAATCCTAGGATTCTCCTAGCTTGTCACTGATTCAAACAAGTTTCATCATGATTACCATTTCTTGGTAGTGCTTGGAAAGGCTACTTTTTACTCACCAGATTTTACAAGATTTGGGGCTCGTCCCCAGCGGAGTCGCCAGAAATGTTAGGTCTCTATAATAAGCAATATTGGCAAAGTCTGATCACAGAGTTAACATCATTTCAACCAACTTTGGGATTCTAGGATCTAGCCCTCCTTAATCTGGAGAGGGATCTCTCCAATATGTACAAGGATGGATATTGTCTTTGAGGTTTGAGATAATGATATTAGGCTAGTTATGAATTCCAAGGGTTTTGTTTTGTTTTTGGAAGATTGGGCATGATTTGTTGTTTGAGGAGGAAAGATCTATATGCAAAGAGTTTCAAAGGTGAGAAGTTGCAAGAAAATAGAACAGCCTAGGATAAAAGATAGATATAACGCTGGTTTTTAGTCCATTGGGCTGTGGAGTCATATCTGGGCTTTAATTGAACAACAACATCAAGAGTGATCCAAGGGGCAAGTCATCTATATCACAAGATTATTGAGATTAAAATGATGGAATGGAAACATTCAAGTGTTGGAGGGGTGGAAACTGATAATAATTTCTCAAAGGATTTATAGTCAGTCTGAACAAGAAAAGCCTCTTAAGTGACTGTTTGAAACCAACCAAGGACAGGGCTAACCATAAAATTCTTGGGCAAGTTTGTATTAAAGAAGCTTAATTGACAAACAATCCAGCAATCCACATAATTACTTTCAGAAAGTATGAAAAAAAATAAGAGAGACACAGGGAAACTTAAGATCAGATAAAGTACTTTTAAACCTAGTCTGCTTTCAGTCTACACCAAGGGAAACTTTCAGAATCTGCCTTTGGAGAAAAGAATCTAGGAATCAGGGAAAACCATATCTTCTCTAGTCTAACTTTAATAGCAAATAATGGAAATTGCATTCAAGAATAATGTTTAAGCAAACAAAAGGACGAGGGAATTCCAACATTCCTAACTGTTTAAGCTGTATTGAATCATTCTTAAATAAACAAGTTTAAGGAAAACATTAAGATAAATATTTCTCAGCCAGAGAAGGTTGCTGATATACAGCAGATCCTGACCCTGTTTAAACTGTTATTTACAGAGGAAATATGAACAATATGGCATACATATAAGGGTAACAATTAACAAAGAAAGAAGCACTTCACCAGTAATATAGACCAGGATCCCAAGAAATAGCTTTTATATTGATGTCAAACCAGTTACAATCTTCATGTCCGATGTTTCAGTTCAGCAATCATCTTCACTATTCAACCTAACTTATTTATCACAAGAAGAGCTCCAAGGGCCAGTGAAAACTATTTACAAACAGAAATATTCAGCTCAATTACAATACGATGCTCAGCAATTACATAGGAACCAACCAACCCCTCACTCATCTTCTACTGAAGTATTTATAGAAGAATGAGGAGGTGAGATCTGATAAAAGATCTCAAAATCAATTAATACAGGCATTAATGTCTTCTTGGCCTTTGAGGGTCTCAACGAAGAAACTATACAGGTGTTCCACTGTATTAACTGACTTACACCTATTATTTTTAGCTCAGTGGGAGCTTTGTTGACCTTTTGAGGATCTGTGTACTATTAGGGTTACTCTGCAAACATTCTGTCATTAAATCTGAGGTAGAAGTAACTTCTTGAGGCTGTTCTTGAGGAAAAAGAAGGGAAAAAGGGTCCTTTGCAGCACCACCTTCCGCTAAAGAATGGTGCGGAATAAACCAGGGTTTTGGGAAATAGCGCGGGGTATGGTGGGGTCCACAAGGCAGGTCGCGTGCTGCACTGTCCGATCTGCGGAGCAGATCGATGGCCATGATTGTTTTGAAAATCACATGGGCGGAAAACCTTTGAATATTTGATTTAAATTTAATTTCCATAGTTTTACAAAGGTTTTTGGTGTTTCGGGCGAAGAAAATTAAAGAGAAAGGATAAGCACCCGATACTTGTAGCATTTGGTTCTGGCCCTTGGGTGCATAGAGAAAAAAGAGGAAGGGGGCTTAGCCTAAGGGGCTTAAGCCCAACGCATGGAAAAATGTGTTTTCTATGGTTTTTGAAGGGAAATGAAGGCTTCCGATAAGGTCAAGAAGGGGTCTTAGACCTTTAGGATTTTGATTTAAATGAAGGAAAAAAGGAAAAATCATGAAGTTTGAGGGGTTTCCAAGGGGGAATGGAGAGATAGAAGAGGAGGTCAGTATTTGAGGAAAAAGAAGGGAAAAAGGGTCCTTTGCAGCAACGTCTGACTTGGAAATCAGTAGGATTTCTGAGGTTTTTGGACATAAACAACAGTATGGCATATGGACAGAGGGAAAAAGCAGGAGGCCTTATTGAGACTTCAAGAGCCAACAACTTTTAGTGATAAAATTTTTTCCTTGGGGGCTCCCAAAGCTTTTAGCCACCTTTTGGTATAACAAAATATTATAGGTGGCTAATAGGGGAAAACCCTTCTATTTATAACAAAATATTGGGGTGTTCTAGAACTTGGTGTATGAATAAAATATTATTAATCAAATTCTAGAATCACCCTTTAGGAATATTTTATTATATTTGTTGGAGGGAAAAGGTCTTTTGACTTGGGTCAATTCCTTTATTTATAAACAATAAATAAATAAATGATCTATTTATTATTTTAGGGACATGATGGGAATATAATTAAATAAATAATGATTTATTTAATTATTTTAAAATGATTTAGTCAAATTTAACTAGGAATATTATTTAAATAATGATTTGAATAACTTATTCCTAGGAAATACTTAAATAAATAATGATTTATTTAATTAATTTCCTTGTTTTGGGTTAAATATGACCAGGAAATATAGATAAATGTTATTTTTTATGGTGAATGCAATTTTACTTAGGGTAAAATTGATCCTACATGGTGTACTTGGGTTCATCTAATGATAACGAGTTAGATGACCAAAAAAATGGTGTAACAAACACCTACCTAAATCTGTAATGAACTTTACATTCTCAATGTGACCAACAATGACCCAAATATTTCCATACTTTCCATGAGTTTATAACATGTACTCGGTGGTCAAGCTTACAGCAAAATGGAAATCATCCTCAACAAAATTACAAGACCAAACCTTATCGTCACATTTCGAAGTGATGGAAAAACTCCTCGTTACTTTTACATGAAAGAAATGCATCAGATGACTCATAGAACATGACCAAAAAGTAATCGTCGTATCTTGAAGTGATGGCAACACATCATCACTTTTACATGAAATATATACACACGACTTATAAAACAAGGCCAAAAAAATATCATGGTCGCTTAAATGAGTGACGGAAACACATCATCACTTTCATAATAAAAATGCGACAAATGATTTACAAAAATGGCCATGACAAGCTTAACATCTCTAGAAAAAACAATCTAGAGGAACCACTTCTCACTTATTAAAGCGAGTGGATCATTTCCCTGTGGCAAACTTGCTTGTCGATCAGCTCTTTCGACTTGTTTATGCATGGGCGCTTTGTCTTTAAGGCGGTGTTCTGGATGAAGTTTCCAGAATGTGGCTCTTTGGTGGCCACTTCAGTCGCAATGGGTGAAAAAGTTCTTTTTCCTCCAAACCTGCTTAGCTGATTTATTTTCCTATTGGGGAGAAGGCTTTTCATGCCTCTTCCTCCTTTTTTTTTCCATCCTCTTCCAACACTAAAAAATCACATGGTTATTTAAACCAAAAAATAAACAAGTTTTATGATGCCATATTTTACGCCCATGGTTATCAACATTCTTATAATTGAAACACACTCTAGAATAATGAGACTTAGTATACCTTCTGGGGTGGTCTCTGGTGTGATCATGATGATGGGAGCTCACCTCAGTTCCTTCACTACAATGTGCACTGCCATGGAACTATGGCGAAGTGTCCCCATAATTCCTCTTCCTTGGAGAGTTCATTATTATATGTTTTCCTTTGATGTCCTTTGAACATCCTTCGTCAGTGCACCCCAAACCTGCATAACAAGGTTGTTGTACAACCTCCAATGGTTTGGCTATGCCTTCTCCACGAACGCCAATTCATCCTCCTCTGTACCCCATTTTGGTTAGGAGTCTCATGCTGGTACCTATGATGGGTATCTCCACACTTCCAACTGAAATTATATCATCTGAAGAAACTGAAGAAAAATCAACATTGTTTACCTTAGTTGTCGATTGCAAATTAGATGAAGAAGGCTTATGTAAGCCTTCATTGCGCTTCACTTCCGTCAATGCCTCTGACATGGCTTGTAGCTGAAGTTGCAACTGCTGCATCTCCTCCTTCTCTTCCTGAAGGGATGCCTTCAAGGCATCATGATCTACTTGCATAATTTCATTGTTGCACTTCCAATCTTCCCACGCTTTTGTTGTGGCTTACAACTGAAGCTGCAATTATTGTTTTTACTCCTTCTCTTTGTGTAGCAGGCTCTTCAATTCTTTGTTCTCTACTGCTTGTTTTTCGTAAGCCTTGTAAAATATGTTTGGTTTCTCCGACACCCTTAGCACGGTTTCATACATGTCCTTGACATTCTCCATGGCTCAACTCAGCGAATGTTCGATGTTCACGCCTGCAATCCAATCAGTAAGAATACCTGCTCTGGTACCACTTGATCCAGGGTAAATTCTTGATACCCTTAACCAATACCTTTTACTTTGGCTGATAATTAGAATTTAATTTAATTAAGACGTTAATGAACTAAAATGAACAATTGTAGCTGTAAATAAGAGGAACATAAATGAACAATATCAACAATCATAAGCACACGTCGTTTGATAACAGAGTTCGTCCATGAGGGACTACATCTCTAGGCCTCAGTATCAAGAAGGTGTAGGCCACTGCATTATGTGTTTTAAGAAGAAGATGTACATGGATGTGTTTCCCTATGACATACAAGGAAAAATTTCCCTCATGCAAGAGTGGCTTGACTTCTTTAAGATATGTTCCACTGCAGAATTCTCATACATAAAGAAAGACTCCTATCAGTATGACCATAGTTGACATGTAATAAACAAGAGTATCCCACCAATGTGGCATAAAAGGGATCTCATACATGACACAAATCCATAGCTGAAAATACATCAATAACAACACAAGGCAAGATCCCACGACTCATGTATCAACTGGGATCTGCAAGACATAATGCATCTCAAAGAGAAATAAATGAAGAAGTACATGGAATCCACATCATATACCTCATGCTGCCATTTGTTGAAGGCTAAGCTACTCTGCGGATGAATTTGAAAACACCATCAATATTGTGGTGTCGAAAAATGTGAAAACGACTACTCACATGTAGAAATATGACACCTGCATAACCCACTTCCAAAATTGGCTGAAAAATCGAAAACCCAAATGAAGAAACTGAGCACGTCATCAGACTCATGGCATCGAGTAGTGCATAAATGACATAAAAATTTTCCCATTTGGACAAAGTCAAAATTTTACCTTCCTGAAAATGGCGCTAAATCAAGGTTCCAACTAGCTCTTTTTTGGCCCATGGTTCCACCTCCTTGATTTGCATGCAGCAATGTACCTGCAAATAAAAATTGAAATTCATGCATCTCCTTAGATTTCGTGCCCATACTTGGCTGCAAAATAACATTAATATTCTGCAAAATCGTGCTCCTTCTTCATGCTTGGCTTCCCCCCACGAATAGAAAATAAACTAGGTTTAAGTATTTTCCATGGGCAGACTTTACAACTCAAGGCTATTGGCCTAGTGGTAAATTTTAGAAATTTTTGGAGGGAGGTCGGGTGGTCAAACCTTGCCCCCTCTATAAATAGAACGAATATTGTTTTTATAACTATACCTTCACCTTTTTGAACAACCATCACATTTTTTAATATGAAATATAGTTAAGGTGGGGGGTTGGGTCTACATTGGGTGGCCTGCCCCATAATATCTGTTGGCTCCATTGTAGACGTGGCAATGGAGGGTTGGGTTGGCGGTGGGGTTCACCACCCCTGCCACCCATATCATATGGTAACTCCTAAGTATCTATATATATATATATATATATATATATATATATATATATATATATATATATATATATATATATATATATATATATATATATATATATATATATATATATTTATATATAAGGTGGTTGGATAGTGGTGCCACCTGCTCGGGGGCCGGCCCACATGGGCAAGGTGTGTTTGAGCCCCGCTGGCGCCGAAATGTTCATATATTTAAAAATATATGGTTGTCGTTGGTTTCGTCAGAGGGGGTGGTGAGGTTGCTGGCCTGCCACCCCATATATATATTTTTTGTTTGAATTTTGAACAAACCAATTCATTTTTGAAAAATCGGTTTTTGACCATAGGAGGAAAATTAACTAGGTGACAATTTCACTCGAAATCTGCCCTAAGTGTGCCAGAATCCAGTGTCTGGGTTTGGTCCGATTGTCATCCTCCTTAAGGTTGCCGAGTCACGAAGTCAACCCAAAACTTTGACTGCTCCTAACTCCTTCATACGGACTCAGAATTGAGTGTGTCTGCGTCATTAGAATTAGAAAGATGGGATCTACAACATGAAATTGGTTCGAGAACAATATGAACACTTTGAATTTTGAGCCCTCAATGTTGAAGCCATTTGTACCTATACCTATTTAATCCACCTAGATCATTTATAGCAACCAAGAAGGATGAAACATAATGAAAATAAGGAAACATAAACAAATTAAGAAGACATCACCATTCACCAAGCTAAGGAATCCTTCAAACAAGCTTCTCCATCATCAATCCAGGCAAGCCATTCATCAACTTCACAAAACCAATTTCTTCTCCAAGCTCATAAAAACCATGTATTTCTATCCAATTTCATCAAAATCCAAGAAAATAAATGAGGGCGTCATTCTCTATTTATGGAGCAAAGGAGGACTAAAATCCTAAATATGGTAGGAAAATGTCAAATTCAACCATAAATGTCATTTATGGCCAAGAGACCATGCAAGGCCCAAAGCACATAATATCCTAAGAAATAAATGCCAAAATAAATATTTGCACCTAATTCTAGAGTGTTTTTCCTCAAAAAACTCAAAAATATCAATTTTCAATAAATGAATGTATTTTGTTGACTTTTGGTCCAAAACACACTTAGACAGTCAGTCTTTGTGTGTAGTGCCACTTCAGCAAAAAATAGGGTCTTTTGTAACTAAGTTTTGGACCACTTCTCGATGTCGTATTTGGCTCTGTGATGGTACGTTGGAAATCCTGGTGAGTCTAATTTCTAGAAATGCTTGATTTTTCCTGAATAAGTGCCATTTTCTATTAAAAATACCCATTCTTCCAACACTTCTCTATGCGCAACACCTTTCCTAAAAATGAGGCAAAATGGTCAAAATTTTGGTGTTTTTTGACCTTTTGGGGGTCAAAACTGCTCCAAATGATCTGAAATTTTGTGAGTAGAATATTGATGATGAGATGAATCCAAAAATTTAAAGTTTTTGAGCTGAGGATGCACCAAATTTGTGCGTAACGCCAAGGGTGTTGCGCACAAAGGCCTCAAAATTTCAAAAAAAACAAAATTTTTGTTCAATTTGGCCCAAAATTTGTGGAGAGGTCCCTCAAGAGGTCTTGGACACTTTATGAGAAGCCTCGGCCAAAAATACAAGGCTATCATACTTTTTTTCTCTTTTAGGTTTTTTATCTCCATGAGGGCCTCCTTCAGTTTGGCACAAGTAAGCTTGTTTTTCTTTGCATAGTGCTTGGTCATCTTCTTCTGGAGATCACGACCCCTTTTCAACTTATTGAAGTGCTTGTGCTCATTATTTTAATACTGAATGACACATTGTGCCATCTTGAAATCTCTTTCCCACTCCTTAAGTTGTACATGCTTGGTTAAGAGTAGCAATCTAGTGGTCGTCTCCTTGTCCCCATTGTCACTGTCTAGATCAATGAATTGAGGATCTTGAGTAGTTCTCTTGATTCTCTTACTTCTCCTTACATTTAAATGCTCTTCACCCATTTCCATTTTTCCTTTCCCATGTCCAATGGTTTGATAGCTGGAGAAGAGATGGCCCTTTGCCTTTTTGAGGTAGCAAACATGTCTCTCTTCCCTCGGTGATATGAGAAATCAAAAGGTCTAATGATTTCTACTCTAGGGTCCTTGTCATGAATGCTATCATCTGTTGGAAAGCCCTCTTTCTCCATTTTTGGACTACTATGTGTAGCCTTCTCTTTCATTTCACCTTCAATACTAGATATCTCATCACTATGTACACCATCATCTTCTTCACTAAGAGAGTTGTGAGCCTCACTACTGCCTTCAACACCCTCATCATTATCACCCTCCTTGTTGTCTTTAGTGTTGTTACCTTGGTCTTGGATTTGATCATCCACCTCTGACTAAGCTTCACTTTGGCCCTGTTCATCATTAGAAGGCTGATCTATGTCATGATTGTCATGAATGTTGTCATGACAGTCATGACTTTCTTCTTTGCTACTTTTCTCATTACTAACTGTCTTATTAGTGTCATTTCTTTGGTCACTGCTTGCCTCTTCAAACTCTGTTTCAGATTCATCATTTCCTTTTTCTTTATATTATATTTCCTCATCATCCTCCTCTATTTCTTCTTGTTCATCATCTTCATCCCGTAATATTCCAATATGGGAACAACTACACTATTGGGAATAATCTGAATTATTACCAATGTGGAGCTTCAAAAAATCATGAGCTTAGCAATGTAGTGTAGCTCAATATACATAAAATAACAACAACTCAACATATGAAAGAACCTTAGCATAATATTGGCCAATATTCTCCTTCTCAGGTGGGGAAATGCAGCAATACTGGGCATAAATTTGTTGCCTTCAAAAAATAACACTATACAAGTGAGGAATGGGACTTAGATCCATTCGAAGATATCATATAAAAATTTTATGTATAATTTGAGGTGAAATAAATAACTCTATCTCATATAAACATATCTCCCAAGCTAATGCAGCTAAAATAAGCCCAAAACCCCATAGTCTAGCTCATGCAGCAACTACTGAAGCAAGAACTGCATAATTCTCATGAGGGTTTCTACATTAAATGAATAAATGAGTCTGATATACATATTATATTAAAAAAAAAATAGAGAAATGGAGGTTTACAAGCTTATACAGTAAAAACAAAACACCAGGCAAGGCTTCTGGCAAAAATGCATGAATAACAAGTAGCACTGCAGAAATAACGTAGTTACTGCATCTATGTATTATATAGAGCTGAATATGACATGAAATAGATGGATAATACAGAAATATGGAAAAAGGCCTCTCTAAAAAACTCCCGGAGGGAAATAAGCACCTCTTCCTCAAAGACTAGCATAATATCAAAGGATGCAACATTGTTGTTGCTGCCTCTGCATCAAGGACGCAGTTTTCTAAAAGAGACTGCACTGTGGCTGAGTGTGGATGAATGGCCCCAAGCCAAGTTCTGAAATGAAGCTCAAATCATTCTCTCTCAATCCCTTAAGCAAGCTGATCCAAAGAGAGGATGTAATTCCTACATAGGAATCCTTGCACTAAGCAGTGCAACAGCTCCGACTAAACAATTGAAGTATGCAATTGGTCTCTAGGCCAAGAAATTTGAATACATGAATAATATCCATTTTATTCTATGCCTTCCTTTTATCTTTGATGAGCCTCCTCACCCTGGACCCCACAAAATGTTGAGGTGAATTCTTCATGAAGCTACCTCTTTCAAAACTGTGCTGCCCTAGCTTGCTTCCCTCCTCTTGTGGCTGCGATGTTGACTTGGTAAAATAATCCACCTCCAATGCCTCTTTCACACTAAGGATCTTCAATATAGTTTACATATGTGTGTCTTAGGCTGATCCTTGTTCACATTGAACCGATTTACTTAGGTGATCTCTTCCTCCTCAAGAATGCATGTTGACTTAGTCAAACTTGACTATGTCCTCATCTATTTTTCCCCTGTTCACATGCAAGTGAAAATTTCAGCTCCTGAAGTGATCCCCTTCCTTATTAAGGTGGAAATTATTCATATTTTATTGTTCATGGGATCCCTTACTCGTTTATTCTTCTCCTAGGTGAAAGTAGCAAAATCTAATGTTCCAAATTGCTATGTGCAAATTTTGGAACATTACAGTCCTCCCCTCCCAAATGTTGTTTGTCCTCAAGCAACTGCAAGGATACGACTGAAGAGTACCCTCTCCTCACATGTAGCAACCTCATAGGATGCAATCATCCAAGGATCAAGGTGTTGTACCATCAATATATCTCCAAGTTGCTCCTCCCAAGTGTGCAAGCCATCTGTTGGGGTTCCCATGTTTTGGCAGATTTGGTAATACCAAAAGATGAGACAACATCAAACCACTTTGGGGCCCTAGGATCTAGCCCTCCTGGACCCGGAGAGGGATCTCTCCAATAGAGCAAAGAATGATATGTCTTTAAAGCTCGAATTGAGGTGTTAGGCTATGTATGAAGCACAGAGGGGTTTTAAATGATTTGGTTGAAGGGTTGCTGGGTTGGTCAGGAGATCATAGATTGGGAAAGTAATGAGAGAAAGGAAAAAAAACAGTAGGAGGCTTCAGCAAAGAGGATAGGCCGAGACAGTGCCATCCATTGGGCTATGGAGTCATAAAAGGAAATTACTTGCATCCACTAGCCAAGGCTTTCAAAGGGCAAGTCATCTACACTAAAAGATCTTTTAGGAAGATGGTGGAGTGGAAAATTAGGAAGGAAAGTGAAAGAAGGAGAACAACCAGATTTCTGTCTATAGATCAGGTCAGAGGTCATTTAACTCCAGACCTGCTTGGACATACTCAAAGGCGGCTCTCAGAGAGATAATGGGGCTGCTTATAGATCGGACCAGAGGTCATTTAACTCCAGGTCTGCTTTAGCAACTCCAAGGGAAAACAAAGATAAGATAAACGAAGGGATCTTAGAAAGGTAAGCTGGTCGTGCAAGGATCCTAGTGGACAGGGCTTACTCTTATCCCCAGTGCTCCCAAACTTTCCAGCTTTAAACCCCTCAAGAACATCTAAGAACAGCTTCAACCAATTCATACATCAGCCAGCAGGCAATAACATCCACTGCGCTGGTTAAATCAACTGAAAACAACTCTCAGATAGCACATCTAGTGGAAAACATAAAGGTAGGGAGAGAAGACAGCATAGGGCACCTAATAAAGGGTGAATCCTATACCATTATTCTGATGCCTACCGGAAGAACGTGAAACAACATGTAAATGAAATAAACAGAGTTAAGAGGAACATCACCAATAGCAATAGACCAGGATCCTGTGAAATGTGCTTTGATTAATAGATGCAAAACCATTCATGTACAATAAGTCTTAATGGCTGTTACAGTCCAGACTTCTCCTCCCAGCCTATTACATACAACTACTCTGCTACTCCCTCCCAAGACTGTTCTAATAGTCGAATGAATCCCTCTAACAACAGATGCCCAGCAAGGCAACAACAACCTTTACATTATGTTCTCGGGGATCTTTATAGGAGAAGAGAGAAAACAGAGGTAGATAAAAAATTAAATGAATCTCATCAAGACAGAATCGATGGAAGTGCCAAGCCCATACTGCTTAATGGCTTTCTGTAGTGCTGTATGTACTCTGTAATCTGGTTTGGAGATCTCTGTCAGGCCAGAAATTGACCTCAGATATTTCTTTGGAGTCCTTTCTGGAGCTTGGAGCTCTGTGCTGCCACTCTGAAATAAATGGCATGGATGGAAGTCCGTGACTTCTCCATACCTCCATTACTACTACACAGACAGTCTGTAAAAGCTCTGTCAGTATATTCAATCATTTCAGGGCTCGAGGAGATATGGGGGCGCTGTAGGTAGATGTCTGTCTTGGAGAAAACGCTCTGCTGGAATTCACACAGATAAGACTTGTTGTGTGTGCATTAGGCTTCAACTGCGTCCTGGTCCTTTGAATACGAGGCAAAACATTTAATTTCATTAATAACAGGCACCAACCCCCTTTGAATTCCTTCTGCTAGTTGCTGGCAATGCTGAACTGGCCATCTCTGTACTATCTGCACACTGACATAACTCTGTTTAAAACCCGGGCAGTGGCGGTAGAGAAATGCTGTGGAGGCGGAGGAGTGGTGGCGGAAGAGCGGAGAAACGATGGAAAGAGGTGGCGAAGTAGTGGGGAATGGTGGAAAGAAGACAGAGCGGTGGAGAAATGATTAATATTGCGTGAAACTAAAATGCCACCACTGGAGCGATTTACATAGGACAACATGGAAAAACAATGGAGTGAAGCGGTGGAGGTGGGACCTGGCAGAGGTGGGGGGCGAATAAACCAGAACTGTCCGATATTGGAGGAAACAAACGGTCATGATCCAATCGCACCATCGCAATCGGAGGTCGGAGCGGGTGTCAATCACAACACACCTCTTGAAAGTTCCGATTGCGATTGAGCATGGAGAAGCGATTGAGCGATGGCCGTCGATCTGGGGGAGAAACGGACGGACATGATTGAATCGGGAGATGGAGGGAAGGGGATGAAATTAGCGCCAGGCCGTCCGATCGGCTGGAAAATGGATGGCTGCGATCA
Organism: Pinus albicaulis; assembly: GCA_034641835.2. Classification (NCBI taxonomy): domain Eukaryota; kingdom Viridiplantae; phylum Streptophyta; class Pinopsida; order Pinales; family Pinaceae; genus Pinus; species Pinus albicaulis. Next base: position 48,352,141 of record CM076583.1, read on the forward strand.
AATCGGGAGACAGAGGAAAGGAGATGCGATTGCGATCGGAGGTCGGGATGCGATTGAGCGCTGACCGTCTGATCGAGGATCAAATCAACGGTTCAGATGTAATCGGAGGGACAGAGCGATTGAGGGATCGAAAGACAGGGTGCGATTAGCGGAGGACCGTCGGATCAGGCGGGGAGATCAACGGTGGGGACAAAAATCAGAGGGGCGGGAGCGATTAAGCGTTGGCCGTTAGATCGGCAGGACAGATCAACGGTGGAGAACACAATCGGAGGGGACCTGCAATTGGCAGAGGACCGTCGGATCGCGGGAGGACAGACGGTCAAGATTCAATCAGAGCACGGTGGAAAGGGCTTGTGATCAGCGATTAGGCGGGGGTTGCGATTGAGCGCTGGCCGTTGGATCGGCTGGGAGATGGACGACCAGGAAATGATCGGAGGATCGCAATCGGAGCGCGATGCGATCAATCGAGGGGTGCACGATGCATGTTGCGATTGCGATAAGCACCGTGGACTTAAGCACTTGGTCCTGGCGCCTGGGCACATGTGGGGAAGTGGTTAAGGGGAAGGGGCTAGGCCTTAGAATAAGGTCGGAAAGTGGGTTTTAGCCCCTTTTAATGGATTTTGAAGGTGAAGGAGGGGAACGATAGAGGGGAAAAGGGGGAAGAAAGATAAACAAAGGGTAGGGGAAGAAATTAAATGAGACTTTGGGAGGATTTGAGGGGTAGATGGGGAAATAGAAGGGGAGAAAAGGGGGGAATAAAAAGAGGTTAAATGAGGGAAAAATAAAGGGGAGAGGAGGCCTTTGGGCATTTCTTCACATAACAGAGAGGCTTTAAAAGGGGAACCAGCAGAGGGGATTTGATCAAAGGATAAAAGACACAAAGAGGCTTCAAGGAGACTGTCTTTTCAGAGGAAATGCATTCCTTGAAGACTCAAAAATAATTTAGCCCCCTATTTTCTTGTCAAAAAATTTATAGGGGGGCTAACACCATCTATTGGAGAGCATCCCAAATAGCTAACACGATGTGAAAATGAGACATCCATGGGGGAAAAATGGGTTGTTTGAAGAACCTATTGAATCATAAGGGCTGATATAGATTGGGATTCATCATATCCATTTGAATCTCTCCTCCCCAAGCTATCAACCAAACAAAATGAGCCACCCTCCAAAATGGTAACTCATGCAAGTCATCCTCCACCTAAAGCTCCGGCAAAGTAGGTGGGATGAAATTTTGGTCATGGTAGACATAGTAGCCTACTCCACAATGTCTTCCTCTCCACTTAAGACAAGTGTAGAGGATTTCCTGATCTTGGGCTGCAATAGTGTTGCCCTCAAATATCAAGAAGGAAGCTAGACCTCCAAAGGTCCCTCTCCCAGTGCTGTGAATCAAGCTAGCCCAAACCATCTCATACATGATGACAAGAACTCACCTCCATATGGTATCCCATCCATATCATGGCCCTCCTCATAATTAAACAAATATTTTTTCTGTAGAGGCCATGTCCCTTCTCATGCTCCCCTTAGAGTATGCAATGCAGAAAGTGTGGGGATGCTTCTCCCCTAAGAACACATCCACTCCATGTGTCCCTCCTCCAACCATGCTCCTCATATAAGTAAGAATAATATCAGCAAGTAGGATCATGATCAGCATCATAATGAGAGAAATATTGAAGGCTTCATATGGTGCTGGAAGGTACCAATAGTCTCCCAAGTGGTCACAGTGCAGTCTTCCCCACTGCAGCTTCAGACAATAGCATGGCAAGTTGTCTCTTGATAGATGTCTTGTTTTATAAGTCATCACACCCACTAGTAAATAGTAGATGGTTGGATATGTCAATTTAGCATACAAGAAGCAAAAATATACTTACCCTGGATCATACATTAGATGGTTGTCTCCATCATAATAGCTGGCTAAGAATAGACCATGGAGTCTAAAGAGAACCTTGCCCCTTTGTAGATCAATGCACTGAAAGGACATGGTAAGAGTATACAAATATAGTGATGAACATTCAATAAGTGAAACAAAAAAGTTATTACCATATGATGGAAGAAAGATGGTGAAAATATCCATAGATGAATCCTCCATAGTGGTATGGCATATCAATCTGAAGAGGAGTGAATCGCATGCCCCATGAAAATCCTCCTTCTTATGCTTGGACATCCAAGTCAAGGAGAGCATACCTGTAATATCCCTTTTCAATAATTTCGGGGAAATGGTCCTCTAGGACGCCGTATAAGGAAGCCAATGTGAAAATAAGCTAAACCGGGACTTGGATCCATTTTTTCACCCTTCATACATTACTCTTCCAGAAGATGATCTCAAAATAAATAACCTTAGGAAGGTTATTCAGATCCTCCAAACCTGTATGTCCCAAACAATGCTCAAAAGGAAGAGGTACAACAATACATGAACTCTAACAAGTAAAAGCTATGAAATATCAATACATGAGGTGAAAGAAGAGTGTATAGCCATTATATTATGTGCAGCAGCAAATATATGTACAAGTACTCGAGGTAAGCCCTCTCAAGTTAGGCCAAATACAGATGTACATGCAATAATGGAAGTACACAGCTACACAACCCAGCAACAAGCTATGACTGTGCAGTCTATAGTAAGAAATGACTGCAACCAATATAGATACAATGATGTATAATTAATAGGATCAAATAAAGTGGGGGAGCAATATATCAACACCAGAAAACAATACTACCACAATCCTCCAAAGGATTGGCCAAAATACACTAAATGGAAAAATGCCAGAGTTGCTGGGTAGAAGCAGCAACTCAAATAAAATAAAAAAATGGAGAAGGATGGAAATGCTGCAAACAATGTAGAAACCTCCTCCACTAATCTTCTAAGTGAAAGGCTGATCCCTTCACTAAAGATTACACCCTCCGATCCACAGTGTGAATCCCTCCTGCAAATTCTCTCTGTAAATAACGCAGTATGAGGAAGAGACAACGTTGGGAATGAGATGAAATGTATGGCCCAATGCCAAAATATGGAATTAAACTCCAAGATCTTCCTCACTAATCTCCCATAGAAAGAATGAGCTCCTCCTCTGCAAAACTAGCTTCGGAAGTGGGTGATAATGAATCCTCACTGCAACATCCAGCAACTCATCGTTTCTACCAAGCTGGAAAATGTTGTAGCTGAAGATGGTCACCTTGGCCTCAAGCCTGGATGTGAGAAGAATGAAGAACAGGTCCTCCAAATCTTCCCAATGAAGGAGAGGAAACTTCTAAACAGAAATCTCCCTTGTGGTAAGCAGCACAATCTATCCCAGTTGCACAACTGGAGAGAGCAGAGCAAATTCGAATTCTTCAACATAATGAGCAATAGATCTCCTTTCCCCTTTTATTTCAAGATAAGGATTCCTTGTCATGTACCCCACCCATTATGGTTTCTCTCATCCAATAATATCCCTCTTATGAAAACTACGTTGTCCCACTAAGTGACTCACTCCCTCCATGCAGCGTTGTTTGACTTGGTCAAACTAGACCTAGTCTTCTTATATTTTCCCCTTTTCACACTAGGAGACAAGAAATAAGCCACTTAAGTGACCCCTTTGCACATTTGGAGTGTTTATTATGCTCCTTCATGGGCTCCCTTACCCATTTTATTATTTTTATTAAAATGAAAACAAAATTAATGTTCCAATTAACTCAATGAAAATTTTGGAGCATTACAGCCCTCCCCTCCCAAAGATTGATTGTCCTCAAGCAAGTGCAAGGGTATACTGATTCCTCTTCTCCTCTATTGCAGAACCCATGTATCATGATCTCCTCCAAGAAATAGGATGTTTTCTCATCAATAAATCTCCCACATTGCTTCTCCTCGGCATGTAAATTAGCCACCAAGCCATCACCATGAAAAAGTGAGGTGCTCAAGAGAGTGGCAAAGTGTTGTCTAGAGGTCCACCCAATGAATGGAGTATGAAATATGTTTGGAGGCACTCTCCCCATGTTTATCCTCCATCCTCAAGCAATCAACCATGGAAAATGAGTCACCTTCCAGCTAGGCAACTCCAGGAAATCATCCTCCACCTTGAGTCCATGTATAATAGGTGGGCTGAAATTCTGATCATTGTAAGCTTCATAGCCTACCCCACGTTTTCCTCTTCTCCACTTATGGTAAGTTTGGAGTGAAAGCTTAACTTGGGGTGCAATAGTGTTTCCCTCAAGTGGCACGATGAAGTCTATACTTCCAGGAATCTCTCCATCAATGTTGTAAATCAAGCTGGCCCAAATCATCTCATTTATGATGAGTTGGAAGTCATCATCATATGGTATCCAACCAATCATATGGTTCACCTCATGGATAAACAAATGTCTTTTCATGATGACCATATCCTCTTCCATACTTCCCTTAGAGCATGTACTGCAAAAGGTATGGAGGTCTTCTCCCCCAAAAAACATATCCTTCCAATGTGCTTCTCCTCCCTTATGATACATATGGGGTTGCTAATGATATATGGCTGAAACATAATGATCTTCAAGAGAGACACAAGCCATCCCATCAAATCCAACACCCATGGAGTGCCTCCCCAAAAATCTCAAGATCTCAAAATGGCTCCCCCCATTTCAAAGCAAATGGTGTAACATGGCAATCAAGGCTGGCCCATTTTTTTTCTGAGACATGCAATGTGATAAGTATGAGAAACCACACTCCCTATGAGCATCCTCAACTCTTGTGCCACTCTTCCAATGATTCTCCCCATTTCCAACGTTCTACTAGTAGAATATGGAAGCATAAACTTGTGAGAGCAAGGAGGTGAAACATAGCTCCACACATGGAACCAATGCAGGGCATCATTGGCCTGCCACAATATATAGTGCAACAAGTGTCCTTTCAGCCACTTGTTTTTTGCCACATTCATCCTGCAAGATGAGATCATGAAAAAATAATTTGGTGCCATTGGTGCACACCATAAATCCTCTGGCTTTCCCCTACAATCCACCAATAATATGGCCATCATAATTGTTGCAATAGACCATAAGTACTGTTAGTGTCGGTATCTTCATCCCTCCGTCAGTGATAAAATTCTCTTTTTGTATTGCATATTAGGTTTCTCGCTTAGTTAGCTGCATTCCATTAGGAGCATGGATCCTTTGACAGTAGTGTCTTGTTGTACATTTTCCCTCATGTCCTTTACCGGCTGGCCTATTTCCATTCATCAAGATCATCTGCAGTCAATTTTTGTCTTTAAATTTGCAAGAGTCATTTCTAGGGTTTCAGTTTCATTAGGTCCAGGGTTTCATCAAAAAGGTCTTCAAAATTTCCAATAACAGTCATTAGGTGCATGAGGAGGTTTAATAAATTTCCAGTACCAATAAATTTCATAATCGCATGCTCAGAAATGTATTTTTCCTCAAAACCATGTTTTGAGGAAAAGCAAATTATTTTAGGTTTTTATGTATAAATTTGATGTAATTTCATTTCTTTCATATGTAAATAACTTCAATGGAAACCCTGGTAACCTTGCTAGGCTTCAGAAGCTCCATCCCCTGCAAGGAAAACAAAAATCAAGCCATTCAGTTCATCAAAGGCACAAATAAAGTAAACTGCCCAAAAACATAGTTGAAAAAGTAAGTCACAATGCAAACATTATAAAAGTGGGTTTTATGAATGAAAAATCAAAATATCTTGTATATAAGTCATTTTTCATGTTTAAAGAGCTCATTTTCATTCAAAGAAGAAATATTGAGCAAAATAAAGTCGTGTTGGAGAAAGAAAGCAAGTTTGAAGCAAAACTGTGCAAGTTCAGTGGCGCGATGCATTGGGTGAGAGGCGCGGCGCATACAAGTGGCGCAACGCATTGGGTGAGAGGCGCGGTGCATACAAGTGGCACGGCGCATTGGGTTGGCCTCCATAGTGTAAAAAATACACTGGCCTGATGCATATAACAGGCGCGACGCATTGGGTTTGTGGCGTGGCATATAGAGCTGCAAGCCCAATTTCACCATAAACTCCCTCAAATTTCCAAATTTTCTCAATCATATGGTGTGCAAGTAAGTCTAGATTTCTTCCCTTGCTAGTGAAAGATTTTTTCTTAGAATTTAAGGTGGCTTAGTGTGTAAAATATCAAACCCTACCTCTTTGCAATTTTGCTCAAAAACAATTGCCTAGGGTTTGTATTTATGTTTTTGCCACCAAGTCTATTCCATCACTCACTCTTTGACTCCTCCATTTATTTTTCAGTTTCATCCACTCATTCCTTAATTTCAATATTCCTAAAAAATCATTCATCCCTATCCCAAATTCCCATTTTCCCAAATCCTAACTACAGAATCCCCAAACCCTAATTGTTGTCCCTAAGCTTACATACTATTCCCTAAACCCCCTATTTCCCAAAAATAAACTTGTCATAACATTCCCAAAACCCCTCATACCCTCTCCCTCCATAGTCCCTCATAAATTCTTACCCTTGGTGGTAGAAAAATAAAAACACCATAAATATCTTCATACTCATCATAAAAAACTCACACATTAGAAAACATGGAGTCTGATCCTTCCTAAGACAGAGATGAAGAGACACACAGTGACTCTCCTACAGAAATGCATGCACCAAGGAGGCCTCACAAGGGTGGCAAACATATACAAGAGGAGCCTACTTCACTTACCGAGCTACAGGCCTACACTCTTTCTATCACATTCTTCCAAAACCAATCCTGTTATCAGTTCTGTGACATGGTTGCTAGAGTCCAGTACCATCATGAGTTGGCCAGGTTGTTTGTGCTTCATCTACATAATGGCCAAGTCACTCTTGCAGGTGTGACATTCACCTTGACACCAGAGTCTATTTCTCTAGCAACCGACATTACAAATGTCAGAGAGTAGTGGAATAAAAGGCAAAAAATTGACAGGGAACATTATGAGCCATACATCAAGCCTGGTTATTTGAGACAAATGAACAGAGTTTTTCCATTTCGGTACCTGAAAGACTCATATGCTCTCTTGATGAAACTCATAATTAAGTATTTTAGCTGTGAGGGCCGGTTTTCTTGCCTATATGCCTATCACATCAGATTTTTGATGCACTTTACGAGGGTGAGAATGATGATTCTCCCCTACTTTATTTTTCGGAACATTGAGAAGATGACCACCTTAGTGCACAAGAAGACTCCCCGGCAGTAGTATAACAACATATATCATTTTGCACTAATCAAGATTGTGGTCATGCATTAGCCTGGTTTATAGAACATATCATGGGAGGACTTCATTTCACATGAGGTCTTCACTGCTTCTCAAGTACCTCCAACAACTTTTCATGAGACAGGTGGGCCTTCACATCAACAGGAGCTTCATGAGACACAAATTGTTAGTATGCCAGTATTTGTCACCTACCAAAAGGGCACTAGAAGGATGTTTGTAGCAGCAAAGCGAGTATTATCTCCACCCGGGGTGGAAGGGGTCTTGCTTTCTCCATTAGCAAAGCAGGTACAGGACAATGGAAATCAGCCATTACATGATGAAGGGATTTCAAGAGGGCAGGAGACAGATTTCATTCTTATTCAAGAGGATGACACTGATTTGGGCCCACAAAGCTCAAAGTTTAGGGAGATCATTTAGGAGCAACAGGAGGAAATTAATGCTTTTTCCCTCAACCTAGAAAGAGCCAAGTGGATAATCAAATACCTTGAGAAAATAAACAAGCAGCTAGAGGATCATCAAACCATTATGGAGCTGCAAAACATACGAGAAAACCGGCAAGCTGCCAAGAGGAGGAAAACCAAGTTGACATCACTTGAACAAGAAATTGAAGTTGATCATGAATCTTGGCTCGAAAGGATAAACATACATTTTGAAAAGATGTTGGATAAGGCCAATAAAGAGAAAAACATGTTGAGGCACATGGCCAACCATTACTGGGCGAGAAACATGGTGTGCAAAGCAAGAATCAGGATCTTGAAGGCCAAGTTGAAAAAGGTATCAAAGAGGTAAAAAGAGCATGGTAGAATTCAAATATTGGCTGAGGCTTCCTTGGCCCAACACAGCTCTTAAGGGAGGACACTCAGCCCAAATTTCAAAAAATTTGGGACACTTTTTGGCTCAAAAAACAGACTTTTCTACCCAATGCACCACGCCACATGGCGCTCGCTTTTGATGGAGGACTTCTTTTGATGAAAAATCAACATTTTTGGATCTATCATGGAAAAATATGCATGCTCACAAATGGCCAAGAAATTTTGATACATTTTGAGCCCCCAAAAAGGTCAAAAACACCCCAAAAATGACCTTTCTTCCCCTTTTTTGACACATAGGAAGCAGTCTTGGGAGAACTCTATTTTGGATGGGTAAATGGAGGCCAAATTCAAAAATTCCACTTGTTCTGGAAATTATATAGGCAGAAATTTCCAAAAATCACACTTGGAGAAAATTTGGACACCGGTAAGGCCTCCAAAAGTGGCTGAAAATAGGCGCTATGCATAGGGAAATCAGCGCGACGCATTGGAGGAATTTTGCTCATTTTGGCCAAAAAACTCTGTTTTTCACCTAATTTCTTCACAGTTTGAATTTTCTCCTTCTAATTTTCAAACTCATGATGTAATTCAATGTGACATGATGGATTTTGAAGTAATTATGCTAAATTTTCACTCATAAAGGTAGATTCATCCATCAAAAAGTAGTTTGAAACTGAATGAATCAGTTCCCTAGTTTCTAGAGGCAAGCTGTTCCACTGCCTACTTTTTAGTTCTCAGTTTAGAATTTGTTGGAAAATACCCTAAAATCATGAGCTCGACCCCTAGAGGGTAGGATGAGTTTTTTTTTTCCTATATCTTATGTTTTTTCAGTCATTAGCATGGTTGGATTTTTGTGAAAGCTTGGAGTTTATTGTATACTCATTTCGGTAGTTGGGCTAAGGAATAGACCAGTGGTTTGCAACACTTTATGGGATTCATGTGGCATCTTGCTTTGGTATTTTGTTTTCTTCTATAATTTTAATTCTACATATGTTTTATGTATGCCATATCTCTCTTTATTTCATCTTAGCTAAATCAAACAAAGATAAAGGTAGAATACATTGAAAGTGAAGTGCTCTACCTAGGGTTTGCTTAGTTATTTATGTTTTCTACTAATTGAAAAGGATCCCTGAGTTTTTCATGCCCTTTTCAACTCCTCATCTATCTAAAACCTCTCCATCTCACTCAATTTGAAGTACCAATTCACTTTCCTACCTTGCCCCATAGAGATCTCTGCAAAACTGAGCCTCATTCCCTTGGCCCAAATATGCCTTTCACATTTGAGCCAACAAAACATCATCAAATTCACTCAAACACCTCTGTACACATACCTAGCCTAAAATTAGTCACCACGTTAGTCATATCAAGCTTTCATTGGCCATATTTTCTGAGGTTGACAAGGAGAGAGCCCTCTCCCAACCTGGTAGGGCTAGCTACCAGGTTAAGCGTGGTATGATGTTATCCTAGATCCTACCTTTCTCAGCCTGAGGTAGATTTAGGCTCTAACATAGTGGCGACCATACTGGGGAAAAAGAAAATTTTGTTGTTTGCTTGATAAAATAAAGACAGAGCCTAAAGTTAGCCAGGTAGCCTTCGAACTGCTCTTGCTCTGTAAGTGCATAGTAGATGAACGATGCTTCAGTCAATCTCCAGTTTAGTTTATGAATTGAAGATCTGGTTTCCTCAGTAAAATGTAATCAAGTTCAGATATGATTGTTGATGGTGGAAAATGATCAGACACAGCAAGGCTGAAATCATTCACCTGGAAACTCTAAATCAGTTTCGAGATCAGATCCAAGGACTCCACTGGAGGATGAACCTGACCAATAGAAACATGAAAGGACAATATGGAAAGATCAGGTATTCAAGTTGGAATTCCATCCAAGACATTTTGTTCTTTGTCATAAATTATTTCTTCTCTTTTCCCAGGAATGTCAAGCAGGCTTTGCAAAGTATATTGTATTTGAGAAATGATCCTCAGCCTGCATTGGATTCCTTCCCTTTGAATATTGTGAATACCAAAGATTTGCATGCTTTTGAGCTTGATCAAGACCTTTCTTCTGAATCTTGTGATGACCATCTTCAAACTAATGAACCTCAAGAGACCAAGACTGATTCTACAGCATTTTTACATACCCCTATATCTTGTAAAATTCCAGATCGATACAAGCCTCCGATTTTACCTCCTATATCCCATGCTTTCCCTAAAAATCATGACCTATATCTACCAATATTTGATGGTGAATGCAACAACATCACTGCTGAGAGACATGTTCTGAATTTTTATCCTTTTCTTGACCTTTTTGAAGTTGACAAAGAGAATGTTAGTATTATGATTTTTGCTCTTTCTTTGCAAGGCAAAGTCGAGATTTGGTTCAAAACCTTGCCTGATGTGAGCATCTCAGATTTCCAACAGTTCGTCAAAGTTTTCCTCGACAGGTCGGTGATCAGACAGAACCCTTTCTTGATTATAGAAGAGTATAACCAGCTGAAAAGACTGCCATGGGAGACAGTACAACATTTTTCTACTAGATTTAACCAAGTTTATTATTAGATGCCAGTTAATATAAGACCTCCTCTTAGATCCACTCTCTTGCACTACCCGGGTGCCTTTGATCCAGAAATGGAGTTTTAGCTGAGAGAAAGGAATATTGCAACACTTGAAGAGATGCAGAATAGTGCAGTAGATGTAGAGGCTCATTTGCTGATCCGAAGGGCAAAGTTGAAGGAAGAAGAGATGAAAAACATATATCCAGAGGAATCGACATCTCTAGAGGTAAATATTGACATTTTGGTAAGTGCAGTGGAAGAGATGACGCAAAGGGTCATCACAAGGAATGAGTATAATGTTCAAGCCCATGGCTCGCTGATTGAGGAAGAACAATTTGCTGATCCAAAACATTTTGTTTCTTATCCCAGTTGTCATAGATCTAATAATGATTGTTTTATAGATCACCTTGGAGAAGAGAGAGCTGTTGATATGAAATGTATGCTTGATGATGTGTTTTATACTGATGATTTGCCTCAGTTTGATCAGTATGATGATGATTATGTTCTCCAAACAAAAGCTAATCTTGCAGACAAATCAGCAGCTAGTTTCTGGGAGGAATAAGTTCACTTTTAGCAGCTCAAATACAATGTTCAGCCATCACATATCAGCTATGGAAATGAAGAGGAAAGTGCAGAAAATTTTGAAGTAAGTGAAGGATCTTTGATTTTTTGTTTTTCCTCATTTCAGTTCATCAGAGACAACATTCATGCAATCCAAAATCAACTGTCGACAAGTCTTGATTTGGACCATCTTAGGGGCAATAAAAACCTTGTTCAAGACTTCTCATATCCATATTTGAAGCCACCGAATGCCATTGATTGTCAAGTTGCAGATGAATACATGGAAGCTGGCACATATGATAAAATGATACAAGATGATTTTGTACCATTTTGTTTTGAATCATTTGAGTTTTTGAAGGGTAAATTTTATAGTATATCTTCAAATGAGCAGCCTCTAGGAAATCATGTAATCTCATTAGAACCAATAGAAAATGGGTTGCAGCAGTATTTTCAAGTTTTTGACGATCCAATAGCTGATGTGTTGGATGATGTCTACATTCAAAGTCTTTCTCCATTGACTACATGTGAGCTTGAAACGTGTGCTGATATAAAATTGATTCGGCAACTGGTTTCTTTGTCATTTTTAGCAGGAGTCTCGTCACAAAGCTCAAAACAAAGTTTGCATTCATGGTATGAGGAGAAGAGAAGTAATCCATTGGATGAGCTAAGTCCCAGTGTGCATGAACTTCAAGATCCTTATGCAGTTTTTTTGGAGGCAGATAGAGGATCCATATCATTCAATGGATCTGTTTCCAAGTTTTCATGGGAGTTGCCTTTCTGTAGTTCTCTCTTGTTGTTCATAGGCGAGCACTTGCTGAGAATTCAAACACTAGCCGGAATACTTACTTGGTTGCATTGGTTTTTTCATTTCACTTGATCAGGTGATGAATGGAACAACTAGAGTAGGTTGTATTGAATAAGCTTCATATTGAGCATATTTTCCAGTTTGTTGGTTTTTTTTAAGTATCAAGTCAATTTTTAGTTGAGTGAGAGTCAATTTGTGTCGTCAAGTCATCAGTTTTCAGTCATGCATTTCAGCTTGAGTTTTTGACTCCATTTCCCAATGGATCAAGGCACTGTCTGCTTTCCCAGAGATCTGTAGTTCTTGGCACCTCCAAGGAGCTATCATCCCCATTGGAGCCAATGTTAGTGTTGGTATCTTCATCCCTCTGTCAGTGATAAAATTCTCTTGTTGCATTGTATATTAGGTGTCTCGCTTAGTCAGTTGCATTCCATTAGGAGCATGGATCTTCTAATGGTAGTGGCTTTTTGTACATTTTCCCTCATGTCCTTTACCGGCTGGCCTATTTCCATTCATCAAGATCATCTGCAGTCACTTTTTGTCTTTAAATTTGCAAGCGTCATTTCTAGGGTTTCAGTTTCATTAGGTCTAGGGTTTCATCAAAAGGTCTTCAAAATTTCCAATAACGGTCAGCAGGCACATGAGGAGGTTCAATAAAGTTCCAGTACCAATAAATTTCATAATCGCATGCTCAAAAATGTATTTTTCCTCAAAACCTTTTTTGAGGAAAAACAGAGTATTTTAGGTTTTTATGTATAAATTTTATGTAATTTTAGTTCTCTCATATGTAAATAACTTCCATGGAAACCCTGGTCACCTTTCCAGGCTTCAGCAGCTCCATCCCCTACAAGGAAAACAAAAATCAAGTCATTCAGTTCATCAAAGGCTCAAATAAAGTAAACTGCCCAAAAACAGAGTTGAAAAAGTAAGTCACAATGAAAACATTATAAAAGTGGGTTTTATGAATGAAAAATAAAAATCTCTTGTATATAAGTCATTTTTCATGTTCAAAGAGCTCATTTGCATTCAAAGAAGAAATATTGAGCAAAAGAAAGTCGTTTTGGAGAAAGGAAGCAAGTTTGAAGCAAAACTGTGCAAGTTTAGTGGCGCGACGCATTGGGTGAGAGGCGCGGCGCATTGGGTGAGAGGCGCGGCGCATTTGGCCAGCCTCCACAGTGTAAAAAATACACTCGCGTGATGCATATAACAGGTGCGGCATGTCGGGTTTGTGGCGCGGTGCTTAGAGCTGCGAGTTCGATTTCACCATAAAATCCCTCAAATTTCCAAATTTTCTCAATCCTATGGTGTGCAAGTAAGTCTAGAGTTCTTCCCTTGCTAGTGAAAGAGTTTTTCTTAGAATTTATGGTGGTTTAGTGTGTAAAATATCAAACCCTACCTCTTTGCAATTTTTCTAAAAATCAATTGCCTAGGGTTTGTATTTATGTTTTTGCTACCAAGTCTATTCCATCACTCCCTTACTCTTTGACTCCATTTATTTTTCAGTTTCATCCACTCATTCCTTAATTTCAATATTCCTAAAAAATCATTCACCCCTATCCCCAATTCCCATTTTCCCAAATCCTAACTACAAAATCCCCAAACCCTAATTACCATCCCTAAGCTTACATACTATTCCCTAAACCCCCTATTTCCCAAAAAAAACTTGTCATAACATTCCCAAAACCCCTCATACCCTCTCCCTCCACATTCCCTCATACATTCTTACCCTTGGTGGGAGAAAACTAAAAACACCATAAATATCTTCATACTCATAAAAAAAAACTCACACATTAGCAAACATGGAGTTTGATCCTTCCTATTACCGAGATGAAGAGACACACAGTGACTCTCCTACAAAAATGCATGAACCAAGAAGACCTCACAAGGGTGGCAAACATATACGAGAGGAGCCTAATTCACTTTCCGAGTTGCAGGCCTGCTCTCTTACTAACACATGCTTCCCACACCAATCCTGTTATCAGTTCTGTGAGATGGTTGCTAGAGTCCAGTACCATCATGAGTTTTCCAGGTTGTTTGTGCTTCATCTACATAATGGCCAAGCCACTCTTGCAGGTGTGACACTCACCTTGACACCGGAGCCTATTTCTCTAGCAACCGGCATTCCAAATGTCGGAGAGCAATGGAATAAAATGCAGAAAATTGACAGGGAACATTATGAGCCATACATCAAGCCTAGTTATTTGAGACAACTCAGCAGAGTTTTTTCCTTTCGGTACCTGAAAGACTCATATGCTCCCTTGATGAAACTCATAATTAAGTATTTTAGCTGTGAGGACCAGTTTCTCGCCTATATGCCTATCACATCAGATTGTTGATGCACTTTGTTGGGAAAAATACTGAGAGGGGGGGGGGGGGGGGTGAATCAGTATTTACTGCATACTCAAAAATTTTCACTTTTTCATTCCTTAAAACCCATACGCTACTTTCCTTTAGCAAACTCGCGTATACACGCGGATACCTTTCATTCAACTAGCGTATACACAGAGATCTAAATATGTCATTAGTTCTTTGCTTATATCATTCCATTATTCATTCATCAGATGTTCAATAAGCAGTAAACATGTGCAGTAAGAACAGATTAAACCATCACACAAAGCATCACACATGAACACCAGGATTTTTAGGTGGAAACCCAAGTCGGGAAAAAACCACCGCTGCAGTTGCTCAGCCTTCAATATTTTATTATAGAGAAAACATCTTACAACATATGTGCTGGCGTAGACTTGACCAGCATGCAGGCACCCACCTGCGCTCGTTTATCAGCCTCTCCTGGAAGGGAGCTACAACCCCCTGACTCGTTTACCAGCCTCTCCTGGAAGGGAGCTACGACCCCCTTCTCTCGTTTACCAGCCTCACCTGGAAGGGAGCTACAACCCCCTGACTGAAGGCTACAACCCTCAGCACCACCTTGGACCACGTTTCATCAATTTTCACACTGGATCCAACAACTTCAATAGAACAATACTTGTAGGCCATATTTCATCATATTTTCAGACTGGACCCTCTTCATACATTCAAGCTCAATCAAACAACCAAACTGATGCAGACAACTCAGAACAGTAGAATACAGATAGCAGAAATACAGCAGAATAGATCAGTCATTTCTTACCCCAGAATTCAGCAAACCCTAGTTTGCATACGCGCTTTTACTTCACTGATGTCGCGTATATACGCGCTTCCATTCACAGCAACCAGCGTATACTTCTGTACATATTATAGAACCAACTTAATTGCGCATACGCGCTTTTTCTTCAGCGAAGCCGCGTATATACGCGCTTCCTCTGCGGCAAAGTAGCGTATAGATCTTAAATCATTATAGAGCAGCATACTTCTTCAGATCAGATGTTCAGTTCAGATTTACCCTTTCACTTCAGACAGATGTTCGCCTCAATTCAGATCTAAGCCTTCCATAATCAGATCTAGCAAATACAAGTACCTTTCAGATCTAGATCCCCTTCTTCATAATTGGTGCATCATACATTCAGATTTATCTTCAAGTGTAACCCTTTCCATTCGGATCTACTTCACAGAGAAGTATTCATTCAAGCTCAGACATCTTGCACCCACACTTCTAATTTGCACAATGAATTTCTTCTCCTTATATAGGTTTATCCTTTTTCAATACCACGAGCCAAAACAATACCATGAGCCTTCAATACCACGGAATTTGCCCACTATGCAGAGCCAAACCAATACCATGAGCCTTCAACCACGGGGCCCTGGATTTTCACTTTTGAGCGCTTTTGCCCATACGCGACTTGGAACGTTCCTTTCCGCGTGCATACGCGACACCCTAGACGATCCGCGTATGCCAAAGGACATACTCTTTTTCATCATAGAATCTAGCACATGCTGAAATCCTTTCTTCATTGCCTTCTGTACTCACTGTAGATACATCAGATTTCCTTCATCAAGAACATATTCTATCAAGCACAACTTCATCAAGTAATTTGTCATCATCTTTATCAGATGGGTTGCCTTTCAAGGACAACACTCAGCATCATATTGTCAACAAACATTATATCACACCAGATTTACATCATTTACTAAGTCCATCAAGTCAAGTAGAAATTCATCAGGTGGATTGCCATCAAGGACAACACATGTCAACAGTCGCATGTCTTCATCTTCATTCAGTGGGTTGCCATCAAGGACAACACTCTGCATCATATTTCCAACAATCTCCCCCTTTGGACTTGATGGAAACCACGATGGTGTTTGGTTACCACAACAGATAATTACATTGACACCATGTCACTCTCCCAATCAAACACCATGTCACTCTCCCCCTTTGAAATCAAGGGCAAAGGGCGGACCAAATCCAACATACTCTCCCCTTTTCACCTCATGTAGAAGAAACGTTCTGCAGATCTGATATATACTGAAGTGGCCAAGCTCCCCCTGAGTTCATGCTGAATCTTCAAACATATTTTCAATGAAATACAAGACTCTATGAACTTCCTATCACCAAAGACTCATACTTACATCAAATATCCAACCAAGTGGATTTACATATGAGACTCAACTACCCAACCAAGTGGGTTTACAAAATTTGACTCAACTACCCAACCGAGTGGGTTTACAAATTTTACAAGTCCTTACAAGACTGAATATTACAATTTTACATCGTGGGTCTCAACAAGATCTTTTCATCAAATACAAATATGACCATTTACAACCAACACCAGAAAGACTTCAAAGAATATATTTCAGAGACATCATAATGCCAACAGTGCATTATACTTAGCAAAGCTAATGCTCCCCCCCTAAACCTACACAACATGAACATTTTCAACAACCCATTCATCAAAGCATCTTCATCAAGAAGATAAATATGAAAAAAGAGGAAAAATGTAACTTGAAAGAAAAACTCAACCCATCAACACCCGATCAATAGAGGCAAAACATAACTCGACAATAATATGACAAAGAAATTCATACACGACACTCTAAAAGGAGACTCGCGTATATATATGTGACAATGCATCATGCAACCCCGTACCAAAATCATTTTCTCGAAATTTCATCCGAAAAAAGATCAAATAAGTTTAACAACATAATGAGTGCTGACAACTCCCGCTTCCGTTCGAACATTCAAATGCTTCTCCTCGGGAAGAGGTTTAATAAATATGTCGCTAACCTTGTTCTTTGGAGGGAACATACTCCAATTTAACCTTTTTCAAGCACTTGTTCTATAAAAAAAAATGATACTTAATAGGAATATGCTTGTTTTTGGAGTGCATAACATGTCTTTTAGATACTAATAGCACTTGTATTATGACACATAATGAAGATGGGTGGAGAAAATTTAATTTGAATCTCTTGGTAATTTCGCATCATCCGCAGAAGTTGTGTGAAACATGATGTGGCATCCACATATTCTGCCTCCATTGTAGATAAAGAAATGGAACTTTGTTTTCAATAACCAAGAAACTAACTGGCCTCAGATAAAATGCACCTCCACCAGTGCTTTCTTCTTCAAATGCCATCAACATTTCAAAATTCTCTAGTTTGCATATGTGTGGGCATGAAGGTGAGATCAATATTTTTGGGATACCATATATCAAAGTCTTGAGTTCTGGACATATTTGAATATTCTTTTTAGTGCCTAAAGATTTGATTCCTTTGTATTGGCTTGGAAACGTCCAACAATCCCAACTTCATGCATGATTTCTGATCTAGTACCGTTAGGATAAAGCGTACTCCCAATCATATATCTATACTCTGGTTGGTTTACCATGGGATAATTATCATGAGAAGCGAGGTTACATTCAGCCATGATTGAAGTACACACAGTTTGTACTCTTCCATTGCATACTTTTTTAGAATCTTCTTGAGATATTTTTTTCGTGAGAAAAAGATACCATATTTTTCTTGTTGCACTTGTAAACCAATAAAATATGTTAGTTCAAAAGTAAAGACATTTCAAATTCCCCGCCGCATACCGTACACAAATTTTTGACTCATGGATTCTTCATTACTCCCAAAACATGTCATCAACATAAACAACAATGACAATGCTTTGTCATCCCCAATTTTTTTGTACATGTTACTATTTGCAAACTTTTGAAGCCTTGTTGTTGAATATATTTTTCAAGACGATAGTACTATGCCCGTGAGCTATTTTAACTCATATAAAAGCCTTTTTGAGTTTCCAAACAAGTTTTTCATCATTCCCCAAAATGAATCCTTCGATTGTTCTATATATACCTTTTCTTCCGTGTCTTCATTAAGGAAAGTAGATTTTACATCCATTTCATAAACATTGAATCGTTGAAGAATTGAAAATTCAAAGAAACATTCTTATGGCTTCAATTATGGCTACTCGTGAAAATGTTTCTTCAAATTGTATACCTTATTGTTGAGCATAACCTTTACAAACAAGTGTAGCTTTGTTTCTACTTACATCGTCATTTTCATTTAAATTGTTTCTTAATATCCATCTTGTCCCAATAACATTTTTATCAAGGAGGCCTGAACCAATTCCCAAATATTTTTTTTTTCAAATTTTAATCCAATTCTTCATTCATGGCCTTAATCAAACATTCATATTTACTAGATTGATTTACCTTTGTGGTTCAGTTGATGGATAATAGTGCTAGATAACTAGGAGATCCCACAAGTGTTCTTCTAATTTGTACCCTACTCATTTTCTCCCAAAATTTTAGATTCTAGATAATTCCTTTGAACATACTGGACGAAGAATTTTCTTTATCCGATGTATCTTATTCTGATGATTCTTTAGTTTCTTCTTCTATATCATTTTGATTTGATGTGGGAAAGCATTCATCATAATCATCATCATCCTATTTTGTTGTTATTGACTTTTCGGGAGCTATGCATGCTTCATCAATCACAACATCAACACATCAACGATTTTTTTGAAGTTCTTATTGCAACATTTGTATCCTTTACTTCTAGAAGAGTAAAAATCCAAGAAGTATTCCTTCATCTTCTCTAGCTTCAAACTTACCAAGTTTTTCATCATTATTTTTTATGAAATATTTTCTTCCAAAAACTATAAAGTGATTCACAGCGTGGGAGTATTACCATACTGTGAGTTCATAAGGAGTTTTATCACTATTCACATGAACATGGGCTTTCTTGAGAATACTTACCGTGGTATATGCACTTTCACCCGAAAAGGAGTTCCGTATTCATCAAGCATAGCACGAGGCATTTGTTGAACTGTTCTACTCATTCTTTCTACCACGCCATCTTGTTGAGGAGTTCCTACTAGAAAAATTTGAATTTTTATGCCCTATTGTTCATGGAAATCAAAGAATTCATTTGATATATATTCTCCTCCGCGGTAAGATCTGAGACATTTGTTTTTTATATCTAATTCATTTTCAATTAATTCTTTCAAGACCTTAATTTTTCAAATGCTTCATTTTTGTGTTTCAATAATCTGATCCAACACATTCTAGAAAAGTCGTCAATGAATAAGATATAGTATTGTTCACCATGAGGTGAATTTTTCTTTATCGGTCCACACAAAGAAACATGTATAAGTTCGAGAGTCTTACTTGCTTATCCTTCTTTGGCATTAAATCGAAATGTGGTTTTCTTAGCAAATTGAAATGACTTACATATGGTACTCTCTAGTGGGGTGATGTTGGGTATGTCACGAACAACTTTGAGCCTGCTTGATTTTCTTATTTGAGAAAAGCTCAGATGTCCCAACCTTCTATGCCATAACCAATTTTTTGCAAATTTTTCTAGATAACATTATTCTTGGTCACCTTTCAATAGATACATATTTATTGGTGTAATTGTTCCTTTTATTATGGTTTTTCCTTTTTCAAGTCCACGAACCACACATTATTTTGATTGAAAGACAACTTCATTTCCTTGGTCTGAACATTTCCACATAACACTCAAGAAGTTATGCTATAATTCACCAACATAAATAACATTACTAACTTTAACCTTTTCTTTTAGAAAAACAGATCCTTTAATCTCTTTAATGACAATAGGAGAGTCATTTCCAAAAGTGGAATTCTTTTTCCTTTTCTAATGCATCGTATGAAATGAATTTGTCTTTATCACATGTAATGTGTTTTGAACATCCACTATCAATGTATGATTGATTTTATTCTCCTCTTCTGCAAATAAATCTAGGCCAACTTTCGAATTGTAAGTCCTTCGTTTTCCATACCTTAGAATTTGTGGATATTTTTTACTTTGGCCGTAGTTTTCCCTCGCATTTAGATTTCAAGTCCAAAGTTATCGCAAAATGAAAATTCAATTTTGTATTGAGAGGAGAAAAATTGTTATAAGTATTTTCTTTATTCTTGTCTATTTTCTTTGTTTTCTTGCTTTCAGTCATGATGTTTTTGTATGCAACACATTGAGAACATTTGTGACCAAAATTATGACATCAAATATCATTCATTGAAGAAGAAATTTATGTGATCTTAGAACCTTATGGTGTTGTTTACCTTTTGAATAATGCTTATGTTATTGTTCA
The DNA here is from genome assembly GCA_034641835.2 of Pinus albicaulis. NCBI lineage: Eukaryota > Viridiplantae > Streptophyta > Pinopsida > Pinales > Pinaceae > Pinus > Pinus albicaulis. Next base: position 48,372,513 of record CM076583.1, read on the forward strand.
TCCTTGAATTGGAATGAACATGATTTACTTGTGAATTTTCTTTGTTCTCCCTGCTCTGTTGAAATTTTGTTGACCGGATTTTGTTGCATTTAGATAAATTTCTTCTGTTGTGGCTAAGGATTTTTCTCGTCCGTGAATATTCAAAAATGATTCAATCTGCCTTCATAAGAGGAGAGCGTTGAACCTTGGCTGACTTCATCTAATGTTTTAGATCCTTTTGGTAACCAGGATTTAGAGTTTTTACTTTCTCAAGTTCCTTTCTTAGGCTCACTATTTCACATTCTAACTTCTCATTATGCTTCTATTTTTCCATGAGTTGATTCCTTAGAGTATCTATGGCTATTCTTATTTCTTCCAAGCATATTTTGAGTTAAATGATTTCTTCAAGGAAATAATTTTTTTCTAAAGTATCCATAAAATTATCTTTAGACTCATTAGTGTTCTTTTCAAATTCCATGAGTAGTTTGAGACTGAACAAATTATCCTTCTTCACTATTTGATAATTCATCACTATATCTGAGTATAATAAATTTTCTTATTGTCAAATAATCTCTTATTACCCTTTTCTATATCCTTTCCTTATCATGTTTATCTTTATCGTGACATTTAGCAAGATAATGACCCACTCTTCCACAAGAAAAACATTTGAAGGGAATCTACCTCTAAACCTTCCGTGAAGAAGTTTCTTTACAAAATTTTAATTTCATCTTATTCTAATACATACCCGATTCTCTTTTGTTCCTCCTTTTCCTTTCCTTTGCGCAGCTTTAAATGCAATATCTAACTTTAGGACGAAGCTCCTTTTCTCATTTCAAAAGAAATCAAGATCCCATGAAGTTGAACAACAAGAAGAGTCTCAGATTCTTATTCTCTTCAATAACAAACACTTATGACTCAATTTAGGAGTTAGAGATCTTAATATTTTCTCAACTAAAGTTGTGTCTTTTATGTCTTCACCCGCATTTTCATAAAATTTAGTCGCATCTCATCTAGATGCAGTAACAACTAGCAATGCTTTCATCATTATGCATTCTAAGATTTTCATATTGAATTCTAAGAGATTAGAGTGTAACACTTTTTACCTTGGCATCGCCTTCATAGCGTAGAATGAATTTGTCCCATATCTCCTTTGTTGTATATAATCGCATAATCTTGAAAAATTATGATTTATTCAAGCTTCCTAATAATGCATTGATAGCTTTCACATTGGTTTCATAGTTGTTCTTTGTTGCCGCATCCGTGGGAACCGCAACTAGATATTGGTAACCTCCTTCAACAATTTCAAAACATATGCTCGAAGAGACCGAAGAGAGGATCTTGTTCTTGTCTTCCATATTTAATTGTTTCTTTTGAAGAGTTGTGGTTTGATAAATGTGTTGGGAAAAATACCTTGTGAGGGGGGGGGTGAATCAACATTTAGAGCTCATATCTATAAATTTAACTTTTTCTTTTGCATAATTCCGTACATGGCTTTTATGAACCAAACCTCGCTTATACATGCGTATATGCCGAAAGAAACTTGCGTATACTCATATAAATTTCTAGCTTAGAAAATTCTCAAACGTATTTAAATCAGATTTACCAGCTTATGCATCGCATTAGATAATCAAGAATATGGATTAACAAAGAAGATAAAACATCACACAAGTGGAAAGACACATGAACACCAATATTTTAGGTGGAAACCCAATTCTAGGAGAAACCACCATTGGTGTCGTCGGCCATCAATATTTATTATATGAAAATTGTTTACAACATTGTACCGATGCCGACTCATCAAGACGCAGATTCTACCTATAGAAGGCCGCAACCTTCACTCATTTTCCAAATGCCACCGGAAGGGAGCTCCAACCCCTTCTTCTCGTTTACCACCCACTCCCCGGGAAGGGAGCTTCAACCCCCGAACATAACACCAACTTCTACTCGGTGAAGATTCTTCTTCCATACCGAAAGCTTCAACCCTCGCACCCACTACGCGTACCATGTTTCATCAATTTTCATACCGGATCAAACAAAGATCAACACAACCCTTTATCAACAATCATAATCTTCGCTCAATACTTCAATTAAAACAAGAAAAAACCGTAAACTTAACTTCAAAATAACCCAGACTTCTGCATAAATATGCATACAAACCTCAACCCCCGAATAGTCATCAATTCAAATAGAATACGCTACTTCGTCTACATCGAATCAAGGCATATGGGCTTTCCCGCACACCAACCCACGTATACTTTTGTGTAAGAATTCCTTAGAAAACCCTAACCGCTTTACACACTTTTCATGAAGAGAACCCGCGTATATACGCTTTACCGAGACCAACTACCTAGAGAATATGTAAAAGTAAATTTTGCAGTAACATACTAAATCTATAAAACTTACCCGTATTTATTCATTTTCTTCACAGATTGCGCGCTCTTCTCATTTATTCAGTAGATCATACTAGAGCTTCCTCATCTTCAGATCTAGAGATCTTGAACCATCATTATATCCGTGTGTGCATCATAGATTCATATATATCAATTAAAAACAGAGTTCATTCATGTAGATATTCCTTAGAGAAATTTATTCATTAACAACCCTTACTCATGCACACTTTGCACTATGAACTTCTTCTCCTTATATATAATTAGCTTTTACCAATACCATGAGTCAAAACCACTCAACTACTGATGGTAATCCTAGACGAAATCAAATAGATAATAAAACGCTCAATACTGTGGGCTAATACCATGGTAAAGCCCCTATTATTATAATTTTGGAGCAAAATGTGCATACAGACTTCAGATGTACTTCTCCACGTGCATACGCGACTTGGCCTTACAAACCCATGTATACATTGTGCATACATAAAAATAACCAATCCGTCGTACAAAACTTTTGAGAGACTCGCCGAGATTCTTCATACGTATAGATTTTCCATCCTTCACAAGAGAGTTGCCATCAAGGAAAATAAATTTTAATATTATAGAACACAAGAAACATATTGCCAACAATATCCCCCCTTGGACTTGATGGCAACCATCCTCCATCCTAATACCCTCCAACTTTGACATCAAGGGCAAAGGGCGTATCAACAACCCTCGTATTTAAATTTCCCATGATCCCCCTCGCTCATGCTTCAATATTCGTACATATTTTTCAATGAAGTACATGAATTTTCAACCGAGTATGACCTTTCCTATCACCAATTACCATACTTGCATCAATGATCCAACTAAGTGGATTTACATATTTGACTCAACTACACAACCAAGTGGGTGTACACAAAAATTAGAACAAGTCCTTAAATGACCGAATATAACAATAGATTTCAACATGTCCTTTTCATCAAATGAATTTTTATAAACAAGACCAATGAATCTCAATCATGAGATTACACCACAACAAACACTTTAAAATTCCAACAACAATGCATCCTTTCCTACAGACAATGTGCTCCCCCCTTAGCTTGTGCACCCCCCGAGCACTTTCAACAACAAATCATCAAGGCATCTTCATAAAAAAATTAGAGAATGAAACAGAAATGTGAGAACTAAAAACATCACTGCAGATACCTAACAACACCACAAATTGTTCTGAAAATGCTGGACCTACAAAATTGTGCCATCAAAAACCCATACGCGGTTTTATGTATATAAACTTGTATATACGCGACTATCCTTTATGAAATATGTGTATCCAATTTAATCTTCTTAATTTAAGAACATCTAATCTTCCTCGAGCAAGAGAGACAAACTCCTACCTTTTGTCTCGAGATATTTGAATGCTTCCGGGAAGAGGTTTAGTAAATATATTAGCAACTTGTTCTTTGGAGGGAAACATACTCCAATTTCACCTTTTGGGTGCAACCTCGGCTCCAAACACTTCTTGTATAACTTGTGTTCTGTACACCCGACTTAACCACCTCAAGATGCATTATCGGGAGGTTTCCCGTGAGTCCTTTGAATAATGGCCCCGCTTGGTCATTACTCCCTAGATATCAAGCTTCCTCTCGATCCATATATCAATTATTTCCTTCAGGATTTTATTTAGTTTCATGGGTTTGATGTTGCTACTCAATCACACATTTCTCAACTAAACACCACTATTTGCTCCTCGATTTTTCTCAACCACTATGCCTCCCTTAAACTTCTAAATTGAAAGATCACGCTTAAAAAAGAAGGAGTTATTGTTACACAGGAATGTTGTTCCTCTACAACAGGTTTCTTCGAATGTATTCTTCCACATGAATGGGATAGTTCATATGTCCCTTTATCAAAAAATATCCTCGTAGCATAATCCATCTCGCCACTACAAAATATTGAATTAGTCACAAAGCCCGCAATTTACCAAACCAAAGCTTAATCAATCGAGTTCTAGTTCTACTCCTTAAGTCCTCTTATTCTCGTTAATCCCATGTTCAAAGGGAATAGGATTCCAAAATATTTCCGTACACCAAAAGAGGGCTTTACCTTCTCAAAATCCTAATCATCCAAATCTTCCATTTCAGATCATAGATTTTTTCCAAGCATCTCCAAAACATTTTGCAATCATTTCTAAGTATCAAGTTGATGATTCAAAACATAATGGCCAAATACAAAGATTATCATGAGTGGTGTGTAAAAAAAATTATTATGACTTTAGACATCAAAAGTCTCACCTTACCTAGAGGGAAAGAGGGTCAAAAGAATTTTAGTTCCCGAAAGGTATGAGCCTGACAACTCAAGCAGAACCTTTAATAATGGAACCATGGAATCATATTTTCAATGGTTACAAATGAAGCATTTATCGTAACCCTAATCCGAAGAGTCATTCAAGATGCATAATTTTTCTAATTATCGATTACATGCATGTTGCAAAATCTTAATGATCTATCAAATGATCTTGTAGAGATTAAAGAACATTTTAAAAAGATGACATCAAGCTATTTGACACTTTGCGTTTGCATCATGAAAAGACAAAGGCACCGAATGATATCCACTAAATATGGGTATAATTTAAAAAGCATTTAATAACCCGTCCACCGTTCCGAAACATGAAAAATCTCCTCCTAAATATGGAGAACCGAACAATCAATTTATAAGTTAACGTATCCGGTTCTAGGCACTAACCAACCCAAGTCGGGACTTAGGAGCCTATTGCTTAAAGGATGAATTTTCCAAATGAAGAAACCGTGAAAAAGGTTGGTTCAAGGAATTACTGGCCAAAAAAAAAAAATTGAATCGATGCGATCACGCTAGAAGCCCTTCCACCGTGAGAAATTTTCCAAAAGGTTATGTCACCAGAGACCCGCCTTGTAAGCAAGAAAAACTATTCACATGTATTCATCATCCATGTATGATGATGCATGGAAATTTAAAAGATTAGACGCAAGTTCTAGGTGTCGTTATCGTAAGGAGAAAGTAGTAAAGACAAAGAGAAGATACTTTTTCTTTTACTAATAAATCTCCTAAGAGAGAAGACCAAAGATAGGAAGATTCTTACATTTTCTAAATATGCCAAGACTTTGAAAATATCAATGCTGTGTTTGAAAATAATGCACAAAAAGGATATGGCAATACTTTGTTGTTTAATATCGATTGTTTCTCCCATGATAATGTTTTAGCAAATTTTCCAAAATGTGCATGAATGTGGTTTTACAAAGGAAAGCAGAATCAAAAGCCTCATGGTCGCATATTGCTACACAAATCACTTGGGCCTTACTAGTATTCTAAAATTATGGTGGGAACATCTCCTGCATGAGATAACAATGCAATTATAGAAAATGATGATCCTTTGCAAGCTCTATTTGAAGCTTTAGTTCATGAATTTCTGAGCTTTGCCAACTAATTCCGCTCACCTTCTTAGATGTTTCTTTCACACAAAAGCTTTGTGACATTGATTAGCTACCGTAATATTATTGTACCATGCAATCACTCTTATATAGAACCACCGATCCCCATAATGTAGCATACCCGAGGTATTATGTTGCTTCATCGTCGCAGGGATTCCGTAACTGATGGAATCTTATTTTCAGACAAATAATGTACAAATTGAAAGTTTGTATTTCACTTCATTACATCAAGATAAGTTGTCACTTTCTTAAGGTATGAATGCACCGCATCAAAGATGAAGAAAAAATTAAAAAAAAAGATGAATTTTAGTCGTAAATTATGTAATAATTTCAATGAGACTTATGATTTTGTCACAAATTCAAGCAAAAGAAAATAAGCATGTTAGTAAATATTGTAACTGATATGCCCAAATAGTCTTCTCAAAAAGCAGCTTCTATCCTAAAAAGTATTTCAAGAAGAAATTTAGTTGGAAAAGGTATGTTTTCGAAGAAGAAACAAACTCTCTAAAAGCCAAAAATGTTTTATTTGTGACAAAGAAGGACACTTTGTAAAAAAAAATTCCCGAGAGAAGAAAGAAAAAGAAAATGAAAATTATGGATACTTTCACCACCATACACAAGCCAGATGAATGGGATCTCACATCTCATTTTGGAGAGAATATTTTTAAATCTCAAGTTTAGAAGATGGGTCTAATGATCTATATAATAAATTGATAATCTCCATGTTATGACAAGACCTGATTTTGACTTATAATTTTGTGTCGTAATGAAAATGTTTCATTATGAGCCTCGTGAAGAACCAAATAGATGATGTTAAACACCTCGATTGCTAATTTGTAGGCAGACAATTCACCGTTAAAATAAGACTACAAGAAATATTGAAGACTTTGGAAGATCAACTTCCAAGAAAATCAACTGTCGACATGTTTGTTAAAGAAGAGTCCGACATCAAGAAGAAGGTTGGCTTTCCAACAAGTTCCTATCAACCCGTTTATGAAAGTGAAGAAGAAAAATTAGTAGAACAAAGTTGAAAAATTGAAAGATCAATGCAAGAAAGCATAAGACAATTGATGTTACTTTCTACAAAGCTTCGCGTATATGGTTGCTTATGAAGATTGCACTTCAAAAATTGTCCTATACTACCGAACATGGCCAATCAAGATGCGTAGATAACCAAAAAGATTGAGCTTGCAGTAATACATAGTATTGGTGATCGAGTGGTGATACCAATACAGAGAAAGTTGGAAGGCTCGAAAGCCTATACTCTTAATGCTCAAGTAGATACCGGTGCCAAGGAGCAGCTGTTGTAAGCATGGTACAACCCCGAGTATTTTTACAGCCTACAAAAATGCTTTTTAAAGCTGTCAATAAAGAGTCAATAGAAATCAATCATATTTGTACCTGATTTTCCTATTTATATTGGTTCGCCTTTGACATTTGTCACTTTGTACAGCTTTGATTCAGGGTCTCGATGTCCCGCTTTGGACAATATTTTCTAAAAATTATTTCTCGTAACATTTACTCATGATTCCTTAATCCCGAGCTCTTCGCACCGGTCACTTTGCCATCCAAAAGTGACTACAAAAGTTGTTATTGAACCAGATCAGCCCGACTTAGCTCAAGATTCACCGAATGATTTGATTAAAAATCCAAAAAATTGTTAAGAATGTCAAAATTCAAGACAAAAAATGACTTTCAAAGCGTGGTTGAAAAAATTGGAAAAGGATTACACTACAAGTCGTCCAGATGCATTCTCGGGACTGCAGAGAAAAATATTTTGTGAATTTTCCTTACAATGAAGGTCGCTAAGCCACAAAAATCATTTGCTAATTATATGAGCCCATAAGAGCAAGAACTCGTGGTAAGAAGGAGAGCACACAATTGTTGAACAATGGATTGATAGAGCCATGTAAGAGCCCTTGGGCCTATCCATTGCCTCTATGTCAAAAAGCACAAATAACGTAAGAGAGGAAAAAAGAGGCTAGTAATTAATTATAAAGAACCGAATGAAGCGATTGCTACCAATCAAGTATCCTCTTCCAAATAAAGAGCCTTAGAAAAAGATTGCCAATGCAAATGTTTTTTATCAAATTTGATTTGAAAAGTGGATTTTGGAAAATTCGTATTGTTCCTAAAGACAGGTACAAAACAACTTTTGTTGTTCCTCATGGGCAATATATGTGGAAAGTTGTGTCATTTGGGCTAAAGAATGCCCCTTTAGAATTCCAAAAATGTATGGAAGATATATTGGAGGAGTTGAGTTTGTAATTGTATATATTTACGATTTTACAGTTTTTAGCAAGAGATGTAGCATAGCATAAGATTCATCTCGGAAAATTCTTATGATCTTACATATAAACATGGTTTGGTTCTATTTGATTCTCAAGTTAGAAAAATTCCGTATAGGAAAATTCTCCATAGACTATCTTGGTCTACATATTTCCCAAGGTCGTGTGCTCCAACTCCTCATATTTTGACCACCTTTTAAAGTTTCTAGATCAGCTAAATGATGTAAAATGGTGCATAGATACCTTGGACGTTTGAATTATGTCCGACATTTTTATGAATGAAGAAGATAAAGATAAAAGGATTATACAAAGAAGGTTGAAGCCATAAACTAGTCGATTTAATGAAATGACTATAGTGCTTCTTTGGGAAATATCAAAAAAGATCTGTCTTCCAGATTAAAACTCTTTGATTCTAACCACGTGTTTATTCTTGAAACAGATGCATCGACCATGTACTTGGGCTACGCTTGTTAAGGTGGCTAATGGAAGAAAAGAATTAGTTTGTGCTTATGCATCGAGTACTTTGACAAAGACATAAGTAAAATATCCTTCATCTCATAAAGAAATTCTACGTTAAGAGGGGCATTAATAGATTTAGACTATTTCTCAAAAGCACAAAATTCATAGTTAGAACTGATCTCAAGCACATGAAAGGAATGCTACCTAATAATAAATTTATAGAACGAGAAAGTTCTAGACTCTTAGATGGGCACCTCCGGTTAGATGGATTTGATTTTGAAATTGTTTATAAAGATGATAATCGAAAACTATCTTGTTGATATGTTAACCAGATAAGGGGTTGAAGTTAAATGGTTAAAATGTTTCATTTTGGCTAGAGAAAACAAGAAAGGGATGATGGATTTCTTCTTCCAATACACACAAGATTGCATGTCAATATTTGTTCAAACTATGTTTATAAATATTGTCAGATTTCTACGTAAGATCAAAACTTTGCCACCAGAGGTTCTAGAGATTATCTTACAGAGATATTTTGATTCATCGCATGTCAATATGGTTAAACTTCCGAGTTTCCATATAGATATATGGTATGAGTATATTTTTAACTTGTCCATCAAGAAGGGGGAGAAATATTTTATGCATACATCCATAATCCGTACTTACCATGGAATGATTACTTTCCTACTTCTCTCATCAAAGGTGCAAAGATAAATGGGATAATGAAAGTCTATATATTCTCGCAGGAAGTCATTTAACCATTTAAAACTCAGAGTCTATGGTTTAAATTATTCTTGTATAAGTATCTCCCTCGTACCGACTATCCGGTTGATTTTACAATTAACCGAGTTCATTAGCAAAGCCTCAAATGGGAATTGAATTTGAAAAGGTGCGGTGGCAATATTTTAGATTTTGATTTGGTCCATGATGATACAATTGTAGACTTACCAAAAATAGTGATGGATCACCAAATTTCAAATATTTGTAATTCGCAGGAGACATCTCGCCTCCCGTAACTTCATAGAGCACAAGAGAATTTTCAACTCCATTCAATAGCTTTATTCGAGATCAACCACCCATCGTGGCTCTACAACACTCTTCCTATCATCTATGATGAAAATTTTTAACAAAGATTGTTGTATGCCTAGATTGCAGATTATGAGTGAGATATGAACCAATGAAAATATGATTAGATTTCAATAGTTGTCCTTTAAAATATTTGATGATCCTTCAAAGATATCCATATCTTACTTTAATTATTATGTGGGCTTTCTCATGTCTTCGTCCTTTTAAGAATCTCCATCGGTGTAAATATTTGATGGGATCCCCAAAGATATCCATATCTTACTTTAATTATTATGTGGGCTGTGGGGTACGTCCTTTAAGAATCTTCACCGTGCTTGTCCTTAAAGGCTTTCGTGAGGTTTGTGCTTTAAGAATCTTTTTTTTTACCTGTATTTTCCATAAAGGCTTAAAAAAAAAGAGTATAGAGCCGACGTTCAGATTTCGGTTACCAGGCATTTCTGCTTCTGCTAATGGGGAAATTGATCTATAAATCGTAAGACTAAATGTTATAAAGATATTCTAAAGTTTTGGAGTTTTCTTTATCTCAGGTGTTATGTATATTCGTGAGTTTTCTCTATCTTTGTGTCCTATTTCCATCAGGGAAATTGATCTATAAATTGTAAGACTAAATGTTATAAAGATATTCTAAAGTTTTGGAGTTTGCTCTTTCGTGTGTTCGTGTGTTCTGGTGGAGTTTGCTCTATCCGTGTGCCCTATTTTGGTATGAATTTCTAGAAATCTTCCTAAATTTACTTGTGCTTAATATAGACTTATGACAATCAGTAATTTTATGTTTCCATTTCCATGACTCACCATCGAGGCTTGATACTTTGGACCGTTTATGTCTAGAATGCTAGCTCATGCAAGAGTGAATTCGTAAAAATAAGGCATGTTTAGGATTACCTTTTGTGTTAACACTGACATTAGCTTCAAATTTCATCCTATTACCACTTTATCAACCATCACTTGTAATTTATCTTTAGACGATGTGCTAGCTCCTTCCATGGTTCTCGAAATGAGGTTGGATTGTACCCTTTCCCGTTTTGGATCAGTACTTCTCCAAGGTTCGACAATAAGGATGTTGCACTGTAATGGAGGTGAATTTCAAACCATTTTTTGCCTTCTCGTATGTGAAGGCATGTTGCTATTGCCAAATCTTCAGTCTACTCGTATTTTTCTACCTTCACCATTTTTATTCCATTTCTCAAAGTTTCTGGGAATTCTAGAAAGACTTTGTTATCAAAGCCTCGCGTTGGCTAAAAATAATTTGACCACCCTATTCGTTCCAAAATAATGCGTGGTTATTGCACCCACTAAAGAGAGGCATAATAGAGATATAATTAGGCAATAGAGAAGGAACTCGTCATGACTTATAGTATCATCTAATATGAGATTTCTTGGCTTGAATTATAAATTATTATTTTGTAAATGTTTAATTCGTTATGAAAATAAAAGAAAAAAATTTGTAATAATGTTATTCATTGTAAGTACATAAACATGCAATTCACACTAAAATGCAAAATGGCTCAAGTTTTAATTTTGATTATTAAGAAGAGGAATTTTGTATTCTAAAGTGTAGTTGATAATGGCAAGGGTGGCATTGGTCATTAAGTGACTAATGATTTAATTTTGTATGTTACGATTGACTCCTTAAGAGTCGTGATGGTGTATAAATTAGTATAATAATTAACTTTTTTATTTATGCGATTTTTTCTCCAAAATTTCTTTTTCAAGGAGATCAAACAATTATAGGAAATTAGAATGAAAGAAAAAATTTTCCACCGTGTTTGAAGACATGTATTGTAAATCTTTATGAATTTATAATATTAGATTTGTTAAAGTTTTGGGAAGAAAATATTTATTTGCTATCATGATAGGATAATTAGTTGCCAAAAATCATTTCCATTTTCTTGAGGATGGTAAGGAGAAGTGATTTTGTGTTTTATGGGTATTTTTTGCAAAGTAGCAGAAATTTTATGGCTAGTATGTCTCCCTACATTTCATGATTCTAGAAATCCATTTACTCTGACAAACATTTCAAATAGAAAATTAATAACTTCCTCTTTATGTATCCTTTGAGAGAGCTACCACCTACACCCATTTATTCACATAAATCAGCAGACCAAAATATATACTTTCTTATTTGGATGGTGGGTTGAAGTGTGGCCCAAAAATCTAATGCCCATATTTCACAATTTTAAAGTACAATTTGTATCCGTAGGGCATTTTGTCGGTCTCGGGATTAGGGCGACTCCATCCTCTGGAAAATTATCATAGTTGTGGATATAGTTTTTAGCATCTTTAAATATTATGGGCCAATAATATTCATCTTCGTAAAATTTTATGGCCAATTCTTCGATCAAAGAAATGCCCACCGTAGGGATCGTCAAGGAAAGATTTTAGAATATCATAAATGTTTTCTTCCCCCGATGCATGTATGGATTTGAAGATCAGATTTTGTATGAAAATGTAATTGGTCGATCCAAGAGAACTCACACTACGTTGAACAATGAGGTTATTCTTTGGGATGATAAATGTGCTAATAATTACCGTTCCATGTAATTGGTGACATTAGCATACCAAGGTGTTTCGACCGTCATCGCAAACAAATGTTCATCCCCTGAAATTGATCATCCATAGGTGAAGAGTCCGCTCGCTTTAAAAATTCTCTAGACAAAATCTACAATGAGATTTTCTTCTTCCCTAGTCGATCTTTTATTGTGATATCAAATTCCGCAATAAACAACCAATGAGTTATTCAACCAGTAAATAAAGTTTATTAGCTAAATTTACCTAATGTATGAATGATCAAGATATAGAAATAATGGGTATCCTATTATGTAGTGATGAAATTTATTGATAGAATAAATAACAGTCGAAATTTCTAAGGCATTGATATCTCTTTTCTTCTATTTTTGGAGTTGGTTTCACAACATTTGGTATCGGAGCTTTGGATTCAGGGTTTTCACGCACCAAACAAATGCTGAGGAATTTTCGCTATAAAAATTTTCAATCAAGGTTCGTGGTTGAAATTTTTAGAGCGTGAAGCCGAAATCCCGAGGAATATTATCGCAAAATTTTAGAGCTTGGTTTGCAATATTTTAAGAGATATGATCCGTGGAAGTTAGGGTCTTTTTTAGGCCTCTGAATTTCATCTCAAAGAGGTGATTGTGGGAAAATCTTTCATAACTCTCTCATGAGCAACGGATTGGAATTATGTAAATAGCGTTTGGAAGCACATATATGGTTTCTTTTGCCATCAATTTTAGAGCTAAAGGAACAAACAATGACATACAAAGTCGTACAAGTTTTCTCACTGCCCTACCCATAATTAGGTCATTGTGAGAGATTGGAGATAACTTTGTCTTGAAGAATCCAAATTAGGTCAAAGTTGTGGCATTCGAAAGAGTATTTAGAGGGATAACTTAGGGCAAAAGCTTAGATATTGAAGATTTGTAATCACAGAAATAATTCAATTTCAATATCGAGCTCCTCAAAAGTAAGAAAAAGGTGTGTATCTTTTTCCAAATTGCATAAGTTTTGTTTGAAGAATCAATTTGAATTGATTCCAAGGGCATATTGTAGAATAGATATTAGTATTGGGTTCTAAAATGCCACCCTAAAAAAAATTCAACACCCATTAAGCCTTTAGAAGGCTCTACTATGGCTCATGAAGATGAAGAAATGCAACATGACATAACAAAATTACAAGAGAAAATGCACCAAATTTCGCTCTCGCAAAGAGCAACAAAAATTGAAATGGATGTTTTGAAGAAAAGCATGGAAGATATGATGGATGGTTTGAAGAAAGGTATGGAAGCTACGATGGAAGGTTTGAAGGATGGTATGGAAGAAAAAATGGAAGGTTTGAAAGAATACATGGAAGGTTTGAAGGAAGGTTTGTCAAAGTTGATACAAGAAATGATTCTTAATCGCGAAAAGATAGTAGAAGAAACTCATGATGAGGAAAAAACAAATGTTAATCATGATTTCATAAACTCTAATGTTGGATTGAATGACCACCATATTCCAAATATGGATATGAGGAAATTTGATGGCAAGGATACCGTAACATCGATACCATATATGGAGAAATATTTTGATCTCAATAATGTACAAAACACACAAAAGGTACGCTTTGCAACTTTACATTTAGAAAAAAATAAATTTGTATGGTATCGATGGATTTTCTCCCATAAAAAAATTGTCACTTGGTCAATTTTTACGGAGGAAATGATAGCACATTATGAAGATACAAAGAGAAACACATTCTTTATCCAATTGATAAATCTCAAACAAAAGGGTTTAGTGGCAGAGCACATTGAGGACTTCCAAAAATTGAATATAAGGGAAACTTATATTCTAGAGGAACATGAGATTGATGTCTTCATAGGGACTTTAAAGGATAACATCCAGCATGAAGTTTGTGTTTGGGAACCTGATTCATTAGAGAAGGCATTCAGGTTGGCAAGAAAAATTGAATGTAAAATTATGGGGACAAGGAAGCCTACCACTCACATCTATAAATATGGAAGTGTTGCTACTCCTAGACTTCCACAACCTACAAGGTTGACACAACAACAATTGGAAGAAAAAAGAGCAAAAGGGCTCTGCTATAGTTGTGATGGAAAATACAGTAAAAGGTCATAAGAGCACTAAGAAGAAATTATTTTACATAGATTGTGAAGAGGAGGACGAAAATGAAGAAGAAACTTCAAAAGTAGAGGATATACACCAAGAAGAAACCCTAGAAGAAGAAGAAATGAGTCTGACCATATCATGTAATGCATTGGCAGGAATTACCACTCCTCAAACTCTCAAGATAGAACGACATATCAATAAGAAAAAGGTAATAGTGTTGATTTATTCGGGTAGTACCCATACTTTTATTCATTGTAAGGGAGCCAAGGAATTGAATTGTTTCCTATACCTAGCACCAGAATGTCAAGTGATGGTTGCAAATGGAGGAACTATAAATTTCTATAGAAAATGACATAACATCAAGCTGGCCATGGGGGAATATGTATTTAATAGTCCAATTCCTTCCATCCCAATGGAAGGTGTTGATGTTGTACGAGGACTACAATGGTTACAATCTTTGGGGACAATAGCTTTTAATTTTCAAGAACTTTTCATGAATTATTTTTTTGGAAGGAAAGGAAATCGAATTTTAGGGTATCACAAGGAAGCTAGGAAAGATAATAAGCTCTAATGTCATGACAAAGCTTTTGAAGAAAGAACAACGGGGTGTAATTGCACAATTATGCTCACTAGAAGTTCCAACATCAAAATCATCTATTTCTCCAGATCTCCAAAAAGTCTTGGACAATCATTCCAAGGTGTTTGATAATCCCAAAGGACTTCCACCTATTTTTGATCATGATCATGCTATTCATTTGATTCCAGAAAGTGTTCCTCCAAACATCAGGCCTTACAGATATCCTTCTATCCAAAAGAGCGAAATTGAACATATGATTGCAAAAATGTTAGAGGCTGGTATAATTCAACCTAGTCAAAGTTCTTTCTCTGCTCCAGTAGTATTGGTGCACAAGAAAGATGGATCATGATGCATGTGTCTGGATTATAGAGAGCTCAATAAGCTCACTATTAAAGATAAGTTTCCCATTCCTGTGATTGATGAATTATTGGATGAATTACGTGGAGCAATTTATTTTACCAAGTTGGATCTTTGTTCAGGATATCATCAAATTAGAATGAAGACTGAAGATATTCCAAAAACAACATTTCGAACTCATGAGGGTCATTATGAATTTTTTTTCATGCATTTTGGCCTTACGAATGCACCTTCTACATTTCAAGGGTTGATGAATTCCATTTTCAAACCCTTCCTTAGAAAACTTGTGCTAGTATTTTTTGATGATATACTAATCTACAGCAGATATTGGAAGGATTATGTTCAACATGTTGATGGGGTGCTCAAAATATTGGAGGATAAACAATTATATGAAAAAACATCCAAATTTTTCTTTGGAGTACAAGAGGTGGAATATCTAGGTCATATTTTATCTCACGAGGGTGTTAAGGTAGACCCTAACAAAATTAAAGCCATTAAGGAAAGGAAAGTCCCCACAACCATAAAGCAGTTGCACGGATTTATCGGGTTAATGGGGTATTATCGCATGTTTGTTAAGAATTATGGGAGAATAGAAGCACCTCTAACAACATTATTGAAGAACGATGCATTTTCATGGACTCTTGAAGCAACTAAGGCCTTTGAACATCTTAAAGAGGAAATGTGCCTAGCACCAGTCTTAGCTACGCCAGACTTAACAAAAACCTTTATTGTGGAATGTGATGCCTCAGGAAATGGAATTTGTGTTGTTTTAATGCAAGAAGGAAGACCCATTTATTTTGAAAGTTGTTCAATCAAAGGAAAGTATTTACAAAAGGATATTTATGAGAACGAAATGTTGGCAATAATACATGCACTAAAGAAATGGAGACCTTACTTAATGGGAAGACACTTCAAGGTAAAAACTGATCATGACAGTCTTAAACACTTTTTGGAACAAAGTCTATCTTTAGAAGAGCAACAAAAATGCGTCACAAAGATGTTGGGTTATGACTTTGAAATCATCTACAAAAAAGGGAAGCTAAATGTTGTTGTAGATGCACTCTCAAGAAAGGATGAAAGACAAAATCTGGGTTGCCTTAATGAAACACCCTCATTAAGGTGCTGGAAGTGTCTTTTGACATTTTTACCATTTTGGGTTCTTTCTCACTACCTATATTGCACTCTTCTACATTTGCTTCAGTGGATTCCATTTTTTGCTTTCTAGCAACATCATTAAAATAAAAAATTTCTTCTAGAGGAACGAGTCCTCTTGGTAGGGCATTATCTCTGAATTGCAATACTTCAACCTCTTCTTTTTCTGCATCTTCACACATTTCTTCTTTATGTGGGTATTTCTTTGCTAACAAATTTATATCAGCATTATGAGTGGACTCCTCCTTGCATGTTTGTTCCTCAGTAGAGAAGTCCTCTTCATGATGTAAGTCTGAATTTGGCATTTCAAACTCATCTTTGGACTGCAGGAAGTCTTAAATCTATTTTTTCCCTTCAAAAAATTTCCAATATCTTATATTATCAGGGATAGCTAGTCTATATTTAACCTTTACTGTGTATTGTTTTTTGTAATCAGGTTGTTGACAAGTACTAGCTACAAATGCTAGTCCATTGGCAAGGATATTTTTATTTCTAGGGATAGATGCAAGGTCATATTCTTTGAATGTTTTTAGGAGGTCAAGGGAAGCATTCCTGTATTCTTTTAATCTAGGATTTTTAGTTGAATATTCTCCTTTAACTTTCCTAATGACTAGCTCAAAGTCCCCATGGACAGAGATCCTTTTGGCTTCTATTTTCTTTAGTAATTGTAGCCCTAGAAGGAGTGCCTCATATTATGCTATATTATTTGTACATTGAAAGTTTAGTTTATAGGAGTGACCCTCTACGTGATTGTTCTTAGTGTTGTGTACCCAAACACCTGCTCCAGATCCAGTTTTTCCACAAGAACCATTAAAGCTCATGCTCCAAAGAGGTTCAATTTTAGACCTGAGTTTTTCATTTTCTATTTGGTCTGACTGTTCTTCCTTTTCTTCTTATTTTTCCACTAATTTTTCATCAACTTCTACTTGTTCATTAATGTTTTCATCGTTGTAAAGGATAAATGAATCAAGGTCTGAGTGGACAAAGTAGATAAGAGAGTTATCAATCTTTTCTTGACTGTTGACCTTGTATTTCATATGAGTTTCCCTATATAGCCTCCTTGGTTGACTAAAGACTAGTATGGTAGCATAGGTCATATCCATTTGGAGGGTGCCTTGAATTTTGGCTCCCCATGAGCGTGATAGAAGCATGCCATATTTAGGGGGAATGTCAGCCACTACAATATCCATTACTAGGATTTTGGTTGGTATTTGTGTAATATTCCCAATTAGCCCAAGCTAATGGTAATATACAATTTTGTCTCATTTTCTTGTTGCATGAATAAAATTGTAAAGGAGGATCAATAAAACTCCTAAAAAAACAAAATAAATCAATGCCCCATGTGAACAAGGCTAAATCTGGGTTGCCTTAATGAAACACCTTCATCTGTGAAGTGGATTAAGACATATGACTGGGTCAATAGGACCAAATGGAATGAACCTCCTAGATGCACAATGCAACTTTAGTTGGAAGCTACACGTGTGAATATAGCTGAATCATTGAGATGGTTTAGGGTTTGGCAAGATTTCTATCTTATAAAAGGAATAGGAGGACATCAAGAGAAGGGTTTTTGAAGATATTATTTTGACGAATTTGTCTGTTATAAATTTCTCATTCTCTTAGCTGTTTCACAGAGAATAGTGTTTTTTAGCACTGTTTGTTCCTGATCGGGAACCCCACCTCCTTTTTTAAGTAGCTCTTGAGGGAGTCTTGCCTTTCTTGTCCACTATCAGGCATTTTTCGAAGCTCTTCTTCCAACTACAATGCATATCCTGTTGAGGGTTTGGTTGTATTTGTAAGCTACAACAAGTGGAGGCTAGATCTATTCAGATCTAGGCCATTCTAGTGCCCCTTTTCAGTGGGGGAGTCTTCTATCCTCCTCGCAAGAGAGTATTGGATCATTGGAGCTTCAGATCTACACCTAGGCATCAAGCCAAACTGTTCTTAAAGCCTACAGTGTAGTCCATCTTCCTATACTACATTATTTGCAAAGGAGAAGTTGCAGGGATTTTTGGCACACTTTTGGGAGAGAGTTCTGTAGTGTTGGGAATCTACCCTTCACTGTGGTGATCCGTGGATTATAGATCTAATCCATTTTATATTTAGATCTGATCTGAATACTCTTGTATTTTCTTCATAATTTTTTAATAATTCTGTAGATCTATTGCATAAGATCTCAGATCTACTCCATGTACTTCATTTTTTGCTCAAAACCCCAAGGGGAATTTGTAGAAGAGCCTTCTTATGTACAGATCTGATACAGATCTAAATTTTTGTACACATATCTGCTCTAGATCTAAAGTGTAATATACTGCTATTATAGACAATAAAAATAACTTTTTAAAGCTTTTTCAGTCATTTTCTATGGTTGTAGCACCTCTTTCTTGAGGATTTCTTCATTTAAATCCTTCTATATACTATTCTGTAATGTATGGGCTTCAATATAACTCTAATTTTCTGATATATAAGTAAATAATGAGCCTCCTTATTGGTCTCCTACTAATGATAAGATAAAATGCATTATTTTCTGAGTAGTATTATTTTGTGTTGCTACAGTCCCTTCTTTGGGCATTTTTCAAGCCATACTAGGCGTGGGAGGTCTGTTTACCTCACCTAGTTTGATTTGTTTCTGATGTCCTCTTGGATTTAGGAATTAGATTTTCAGATCTAAGGGATCCAAGGGATGATTTGGATTTATGTAGCATCCACTTCTGAAAATTGTGTTTTTCAGACATGCATTGATGACAGTCCCATTTTGGGATATTACAGTTGTATCAGAGCAACCATCTTGGCACACCCTGTGCTTTGCATTTCTTAAGAAGCCAATATTCCTTCCACAGAATAAGAGCCTCTTACTGACATAGAGAATAGGTATCTAAGAATAATATATAATAAGTATGATTACACTGAAGACACAGAAGAAAAGGGTAAAACCCCTTTATCTGGAAGATTGAAAGGAGAATAGTTCTCTAAAACTCTTTCTCAAGCTATGCATGAGCTAAAAGGAGAAATCAAGGGAATGAGGAGGGAAAGACATGCAAATCCCTCAAGAATAGTTTCACATCAAGGAAGCCCCAGTACTTCTTACCATGTGTGTGAGCATTCAGCCACACAACTTGATCCACAACGTTGGAGCATGCCTACTTTCTTGTCAAAGAAAGAAGGAAAATGATGATCACCAAAGGAGGTATCTCTTGGTGATTATGTCCAAGAATATGAGTCTCAATTAGAGAGACTCAAAGAACATCTCAGTTTCCTAGAGTTCTGTAAATTTAAAGAAGAAAGATCCAATAGCTACAGTAGAAGAAGAGGGTGCATGCAACACACTTTGGGTAGATTCTCTCTACCTAATTTTGATGGATCACCTAAGGACTCAGCCAAGTCTTGGGTAAGGAATATTGACACATATTTTCAGTTGCATCAAGTTTCAAAATAACAAGCCTTGAGAGTAGCAACACTGCATCTTCAAGGTAAGGCTTATTCCTCGTGGCTATTTGAGTCTTCTTCCTTGAAAAATGTAAATATCTCTTCTTATGCAAAGCTCACTAGGGGGGTAGTGAAAAGATTTGATTTGAGACATTCTAAAACTTCCTTGAGAGAGAAAATAAAGGCTAAGAATCGAGATCTTCATGATTG